>WYDI02030122.1:36211-47378 GCA_009867235.2 Psittacus erithacus
TATCAGCACTGTTCCCAGGCTGAAAGTCAAAAACACAGCACTGCACCAGCTACTAAGAAGGAGAAAAATTACTGCTAATGCTGAACAGGACATACTGTTAAACAAGTTAGGGTATTTTTTTTACTTCTGTGTTTGAGGGAAAAATTGTTAACAAATCTCTTTTCAAAGTACAGTCAAACTGGACTAGCTGTATTGTACAGCTTCTCTACAAACAAATAAACCCAACAAAACTCTCAATCCTAATAAATATATCGAGCTTTCTGAGATATTTTTGGGTTATTTTGTACTCTTCTGATTTTGATTGAACCATAGAAAAGCTGCTTTGTGTTGATTGTGCTTTGCCTACTCAAGTAAGATCATTCAAACTCCACTAGTGAAGCAATAATCAGTGCATTGCAACATTCTAGAAAGAGGCATTTATGGTATCTGAAAAAAAAAGTACATGCTTATAGTCTTTAAATTGACTATACTTTTTCTATTATGGAAAACAGATCTAGAGAAAGGCTTCTCTACAATAGCAAAATAGGGGCTTAAATGTTCTGAGGAAAATTTATCTGAACCATATGCATACCAGCAGATATGCAAAAAAGAGAATTTCCTGATGATTACATCCCCTGCAATTTTTTTTGTTATTACCTGTTACTTATAGTTTTCATCTACCTGATGATTAAAAATACCCCTAGTAAACTGAATATGAGAACAGGAGTTAGGAAACCCCTTAGTTCTAAAAGTCTTTGATCTAAATTGGTGTATGATTCCAAGGACCTTCTAGTTAATATGTTTACATATAAATGCATTTCTCTCTACATGAAAGAAAGAGTAGCAAAGTTAGGAAACTGTGGCAGTGTTCTGGCCATGTCATCCTCTTACACCTTTTCCCTGTATTATATGCACATCTCCTGGCTGCATACTGCATTCCTTTTCCTAGATAAAGATCTGAATAAATTTTCAGTTTAAGCATTGTGCATTCTTTTTCTTTGCTGCACCTATTTATCTTCTAAGTTATTCTTGTAGGAATGGATTTTGTGGCGAAGTCTCTAGACTTGGGAGAGCACACTGCGAGGAGCAGGAAGGATGAAGTGGAAGGCACTTCTGTGCATTACACAATCACAAAGGAGTCCAGGTCCCTTGGACTGAGATCATGAGTCACTGCTGAAGCCAATGAAACTGAAGCCCAGGTGTAAAGTGCCCCAGGTGCCATTTTAGAGAAGGTTTATATCTCTTGCACACAGAAGTAGCCGATACTGCCAAATCACCTTGTGTTCAGCTCTCTTTCTGATGTGAGGGCTGCATCCAAACCTACATTAAGCTCAGAATGCCACGGGGAATCCTAGTTTTAGTCAGACTTTAACTTTTAGTAGTTTTACTGCAGCCTTTTTACACCATTTGCAGCTTAATGTCACAAACTCCCACTTTGGTCCCATGGTGGCTGTCTTGTGTTAATGAAGATAATGTCTACATGCCAGGTTTGATTTTTTTGTTTTTGTTTTTTGGGGGGTGGGGGTTGGGGTTTGGTTTTTATTTGGTGGGTTGTTCTTTTTTTTCTCTTTGAGGGTTTCTCTTTGAACTTTGCCCTTGAGGTTTGCATTGTCAGCAAAATATCACCGTAAAAAGTACAGCTTGATATTTTGCGGCTGTATATAGTGTAAGATACCTCTGTCCTCCACCCCCATGCCCATGCCTGCCTTCGGACTCCTGCAGAGCTCTAAGCAAAATTGAAGATGGATGCAAATATAAAACCCAGAGTCCCCCTTGCCTTTGACGAAAACTTTCTGAAGTGAGTGGTGGAAGTTCCTGCACCTGCAGTTTGTTCTTGGGTTGCTTTATTTTGTATTTTTGCACTGTGAAGTGTAGTTTCAGCTTGATCACAATGGAAAGGCAGTTATTTCTCAGCTAAAGTGAACTGGCAGGGCTTTTCTTCCAAAATCCTGAGGTCTTTCCTTTGCATTTAAGGCCTTATGTGGAGCAACTAAGAGCAGGAGCCTACATTACATCTGTTGTATTTAGATAAGAGTTCTGCGTTCTTGCTGTAGGAAAAGTGTTCTTTGGGATCCTACTTTAAAGTAGAAGATATACATAAAGATATTCAGAGGAAGATATTCCCTGAGACAAAATAGATCTTCATCTGGTCTCATTTAGTGATACAATATACCAGACGAAGATCACATCATTGTGTTGTCTGAGTGTGGCTTTTTTGGTTTTGTATTGTCTGATCTGAGCTATGAGAGCCCTTTGGGGTTTATCCTTTCTGTGTGACAAGTGCCAAGCACATGGTTGTCTCATAATAAATGAAGTGGGTGGTTTGAAGTTGTATTGTTTTCCATTCTATGTTCTTGCAGTACTTTTTCCTCTTTGAAATACTCTTAGAGTCTGTTACTGACTTGGAATATTAAGCTGTTTTGGTTATGGATTTATAGCTATAAGGAGCATTTAATGTGTCCCTTATAAGTTCCTTTCTTTAGAGTTGTTATTCCGCATGCTGTGTCTGGGAGAAGCAAACATGAACACACGCAATGATTTCCTGTAATATTTGAGAAGCCATTTGTAAGGAGTCCCAGTTTGATGAGGCTTGGATGCGACTTCACGACAGTTTTTCTGCCAGCGTCAAGTGTGTAGGGGGAGTATGGTTCTTCTATTTTGTCTTCCTCTGGGAAGTCTGAAAAATGCACAGTAACCCTTACAGCATGTGTGGTAGTCTAAAAGCAAAAGCAGTATGAGGTAGACAGTATAAGGCTGAAGAAGTTGTGCGGGACTTAAGAGTGCTTAGTGGAAGTGTATTGCTGGCTAAATGATGAGGTTATCTGATGACTGCAGGGCAAAGCTTACCCAAAGAGATATTGGAGCTGGAAAATTAGACTATCTTTAGTGCATCAGAAATGCGTTTCTTTTCCTAGAAATGCTTTAGAAGTTTGTGGCAGGAAGTTTAGTCAACATTTTAATTTAGCTCAGTATTGAAACATTGACAATGACCTGAACAACCTGAGCTAACTTTGAAATTAGCTCTTCTTTGATCAGGTCCCTTCTGCATGAGGACACTTCAGTCCTAGGTTGTTTTGTGATTCTTTGAACTGATCATAAATCAAACCAGGAAAACAGCTGTATGGCCCTATTAAAAAAGAAGATTGCAACAATAAGGCTCTGTGCAACCTATTATCTCTTGTATTGTTGCCATGACACCAGCTCCTTAAAACAGGCTGTAGCAGATGTTATTTGGTTCCCTCCCAGTGCCTGGGATCCATGGTTGCTTTTGGTCTGGGAGACTGCGTGACTTCCTTAGCTCAGGAGACTGCTGCTGAAACAGTCTAAAATGTGGAATTTCTCAAGCAGATTCTCTGAAAATAGACTTGCTTTCAGTTAGCCTATGGCTCAGTGGAAATCTCGTAACACTGCTAAGTCACAGTGGGAGGATGTTGCCCTTTGCAAAGTACAGCATTCCTGTAGCTGGTTGTTTGGAAGACACTAGCAGTTGTGGAGTTAACTTGCTTTTTTCCCACCAGCATCTGTTCCTTTTTCTGTTAACAGAATGACTTCATGCTCAAATGTTTGGGATGATTTGTTAGCTTGATGCTGACATTCGGTCATTCCAGTATGTCTAGCGTAGGTATGGAAGACGGGCATGTGGCTTTAAAGCTTACTCTGTTACAAATGAGTGCTGGCTTTGCAACAGTGTATTCAGAATCTCTGGCCTGTGACGAGCACAGGACATAATTAGAAACAGCAAAATGCAGTAAGAGTGTCGCTAATGCAGCAAATGCACACATTTCCTGATTAATGATGTGCTTGGTCTTTCTAGTGTGAAAGAGCTGTTTGATTAATGGCACCTGTTAATGTGTATTGTAGGCTGAAGAATTAGTTCCCAAATTTGGGCAACACAGTTAATACAGTGTAAAATAAAGCCTAAAATTATATACATTTCCTTCTACATCATTTAATGCAAAGAATGTTTCTCACTAGAAAAATAAGGCTTGAGATTCATACCTGTCGTTCTTTTATAGTTCCATAAAATGAGTGTTCTCTTTTTTCCCGTCTCACATAAGTATAAATTCGTTGACATTGACCCCATTATTCCTTGTGTAGGTCAGCGTACCTGAGAAGAAATATTGGCCAGTTTGTATGGTTTATCATTAAGTTCCTACAATCGCATCTTCATGATTTTTCTCCTTGATGTTTTCCCTTCTATAGCAAGTACCCTGAAGGGATTACTTGAGAAACAACATATTAGGCTTAATGATGTAAGACTTTTTTTAAAAAATATGAATATATATAGTGTGTATATATATATATATATGTTTTCCCTTTGAAGTCACTCTCACAGTGATTTTGAAGGACTAATTTGCTGTCAAAGAGCTAAAAATGCTTGCACAATTCAGCTGATATATCGTTATTACAGCTTGGTACTGTGATACCTAAAAGACCACGTTGTAGCAGATAGAGGAGAAGTTAAGGAGGTTTTCTTATTCATTTTACTTTATTCCATGCTTCAGTGCTAACAGATGCATTTATTTATACTGGTATAAGAGGTTATTTTGGGCCATGGCCTTGAAATTATATATTTATTTTTGTATAATTGAAAAGTCATCCCTGCCTCCCATGGGAACAGTATGGAATATTTTTAGTTTCTCCCTCCCTCTCTTTCTCCAACAACAAAGGTTAGCTGTTGCTTTCAAAATGCTTTCCCAGCTCTTTTGTTCAGACTACTGAAGATATAAACGCCATAAACTTGCCATGGTATTTGCTATAGATATTCTGAGCATGTAGAATCTGGGTGTCCATCTTGCAGTTCTGCATTTTTCAGGTGTGTTAGTAGTGTTCCAGTTGAAGTTAGCACTCAACGCTTCTTAAAAATCAGGCCCAAAATAGTCTTGGGTTTATGCAGTCATAGTTGGAAAATTGTCATCATCATGCCTAATGCTGTGTTTCATATTTGGCTTGCATTCTGTGGGAGAATGGGAGAGCTCAGTGGGAGCAAATTTGACCCTACCATGAGGAAAAGAAAAAAAAAAAAAAGGAAGAAAGAAAAAAGGAGAGGGAAAAAAAACCCCAAACAACCAAGCCATTTATCCAGCTATCATCTTCCTAAAATGGTGTAATTTGCTGTACTTAAGAACAAAAATAATGGTGAGCAATCCAATTCTGCTACATAGAAAGTACCTGTAAATGCTGATTGTGTGATTTAGTTGCTGCCGCTGGATTGTGTTCTGTCCTTATCTGTGCTCTTGCAAAAGTTCTGTGTCTCCACAATCCAAATATGAGTCAGACCTGCTGTTGGTATGCAATAGTAATGTATACTGTGTACAATGCAGTTCTTACCATTCAGATTAGTCCTAGGTGGATAAGCAAGCAAAGAATACATAAATAACTAGCAAATTTCTCTGCCACATGAGAAGCAGATCTGGTACAGACCAGGACTCACTCTTCTTTGTATCCTGAATTTCACTGGATACCCACCAGCCTTTCAAAAGCAAGTGAATATTGAACAGGAAGAGTTGTTGAATTCCCTATCATTTCAGTGAAAAGTTTAGAAACAGGCACAGTAGGGAAATGTTGTCAGGATTTAGTAGTAGCCGCAAAGAGAAAGACAGAAATTTCCTTCTACTGAATTGTGGTATTGTTTACTTTTAATTATTGTCAGATGTGACAGTTTTAGCTACACACCTGAATCAAGGTGAAAATCACATTGTCTTTCATTGCTATTCAATCATCTGTTGAAAGGCATCTGGCATCCCAAATATTTTGCAGATGTAACAGGTGACAGAAATGAAGCGTGGGAGAAAGGAAACAGTTTGACCTGAGTTTATGGTAAAGGGAGAGACAGAACAACTAAAAAATATGCTCAGATATTGGGTTAGCAACTTAAAAGCCACGGGCCTCTCTATCTGTATTTATTCCCTTTATTCACCTGTCCAACAGCTCCTAATTTTACCATTTTTCCAGTAGTGGCTGGGGTTAAATAAGGGAGACAGAAAATACATGGCTGCTCTGACCATGCAAACTGCTATCATTGTTAGTAAAGGGCATTGTTAGTAAATGACCTGGAACAAGCAGCAGTATTACTGGAAAAACAGATAGTGGACATGCTTTGGACAGTGAAATCTTTTAGTTAGGCATGAACGAATCCTGTGTGTGCTCCCAGGACTTGTCCTGGGTAACTGTGCTGGACCTAGGTAGTTCCATGCATATGTCCTATGTAGCACCATGCATCCAGGAGCACAATTAGTGAAATTTCATTCTCATCATCAAGTAACATTTCCATGGTGATTGCTATGAATGGTAGGTGACTTCATTTTATTTGCAAAAGAGTGTAAGTGGTTACTTGCTGCATATAAACAGTATGACAAACAGATAAACTTGCAGTGCAGGCAAGTTTATCTTAGCCGACAGAAGGCTGTTGCACAGGCTGGGCTGTTCTGTGGCTTTTCACATTGCCTAAAGAATGCCAGGAGGAGGGGGGAAGAAAATGAGGAAGGAGACAGACCAAATGACAGAAATAGTAGTGGGGAAGGGATACATTTGAAAACAGTGATGTTGGAAAGGGGACAAGTTAAGCTGGATGGGTGAGGAAAAGGTCCCTTTCTGCATCCACAGGATACTGACTGTAAACTGAAGGTTAATGCTAGAATGGAAATGTACACACAATACCTTTACATAACACAGAATAAAAAGTAGTAGGGACAACGCAGAGCTTGGGTGCTAATGAAACAATGCCCTACCTCTATGGCTGTTTAGGATTTGTTGAGATGGTGATAGCGGCTCTACCTGCCACTAGAATTACAGCAGAACCTGGACCTCAACCTTGCCACAAGTTTGTCGGGGACAGAACTGTGGTTTCAGAAGTACAGTCTAAGTCCACAGCCAAGTACCTGGAGAGCAGGCTGTGTCCATGAGAAACTTTTTGTTTTCTCCTGAAGACCCCCTGAGTAAGATGATCATAAACTAACCTCCCGACTGGTAGGATCCTCCACAGTGGACTTCTCCCTTCACCTCCAAAAGAATTATACAGAATTGGCTGAGGGAAGGTAGGCTTCTGAGAACTTCCTCATTGGAAGCGCAGGGAAGGCATGAATAGCCTTATCCGTCAGCTCATTATTTAGGTTGCACAGTTACCAGCTGTGAAATATCACTTGATTGATCTGGGGCTTGTGAAAAGTAGAGTGTGGAAGAGATTTTAAACCTGAGTATGGACTTCAGTTAATAGGACAGAAGGTCCTTACAGCAGCTAAAGTCAGGGAAGCATATCCAAAATCATATCCATCAAGAGACAAACTTCCATGACAAAGGTAAAACGCTCACTGGAGGAACAATGCATAATATCAGTAGACTTAAATTTGGTGAGTAAACTTTGTCCTGAGGGCTGAAGGCACTGCGTAACTCAGTGTAGCCTCAGCTGTACATTTAAGTTGCTCTGTAAATATAGGGACAGGTTTTCCTCTTGGTTACTGTGCTATATGTATAAATTAATGCCTGGTGATGGCAGGATCTCCAGACTACAGCAGGGCTAAATATATTTGAAGAGGGACAAGCACACTTGCATGACCTGTAAATGGTAAGAGGAGGCTGATGAAGTCAGTTCTGGCAGCAGGTTTTAAATTGCCTGTATTAAGGAGAAGACTAGAAAGCTAATAGAAGGGGAAAAAGAAGAGAGGAAAGGTTGTTAAAACTGCAAGTGTACTATGCAACCCTGCTATAATTCGAAGTTCCTTAAACTGGGATTCCCTCCATCAGTAATCTATAGCAAGTCTTGTGCCAGACATGTTTATTGTAGAACTTAATCTTGGTTTAAACAATACAACTATGCAGGTCATTAAAATCAGTGGTTGAAACTTCTGAGGTTTCAGAAAAGAGAATAATTCTTATCTTCAGCTCATAACATGGCGCCAACAACCTTTCCACCTGCCAGGTACGGCATTCCACTGCATTTGCAGCGAGAAACTGTGTATCTCTTGGCATGTATGCAGTGAATCTGGCATATTTTATGTAAGACAGAAATAGAAGTGTGGTCTTCATCTCCATTAGACTCATACCAATTAGAATTAATTAATCTGAAGTGGGTTTGAGTGCTAGGTGAGGTTGGAAATGACACATTGTGTGTATACAATGTACAACTTTTAGAGTTGCTGTATCTATGAGTGCTTGGAAAGCAAAAAAAAGTCATGGAATAAGCAGTTCAAAACAAAGCACATGTTTAACTTTATTGGAAAGCTTTTTGGCTTGTGCAAACCATCTTTCAGAAATGACTGATAATTTTTAAGTTCTAAAGGCTGATGAACTTCAGCAGCATTGAAGCTTCTCTTGGTATTACAAAAAGATTGCTAAGAAAAAAATCCTCATCCTTCATAAATTTATTCCTTTTTCACTTTTCTGATTTTAGACTTTATTCTGTGACAGTGAATTCCACAGTTTGTCAGTATAAGGCATTTTGTGATATAAATAATAATATGAAGCCTTTAATTCTTCCTTTGACAGGCTGGTTTATAACCGGCATCGGAGGTTATTATTACGTCCATCATGTTACTGGCAGCAGGACAGAGATAAGGCTAAATGAAAAAAAAAAGAAAAGCAGAAAAAAAACCCTGTGGTCTGTTAGGTAAATTATTGCTTTGTCATAATGCAGTGAGCTGGAATCATCTATGGTTATACCTGACCATTATGACAGGCAATTAGAACTTTGTAGTTACGTGCTCCAGCTGGTAATTACTGAATATTCCCTTTTAATAAGTTGCACAGTAGACTGCTTTTGTGGCAGAATGATTATTATCTGCGCACCAATAGATTAATTCCAGGGAGAAAAGTAATGTTTGTTTTTCTCACTCTGGATAAATTGTGCTTAAAAGGCTTGGATATAGCTCCTTCCCCCAAACCCTGAGAAAATTTGTGTAACTGCTAGTTATGGAGTCTGAGAAATGGAGCAGTGACTGCGTCTGTTTAGTGAACGGCTCAGTACTGTGGTGTCTCCTGTTTCAAAATTAGCATCTCTTGGGACATGGTTGGTTTCTGGGAGGCATAAACTGTCTGAAAAGCTTAGACGTATTTTAGCTCCACTTCTGAATTAATATTCATCCCACAGCAGATCAAAAACATTTTGTGTCTATTAATGAAAGTGGTTTTTATTTAGGCAACTTCGGCTGCTCTGAACTCAGATGTGGCCAATAGGATGGACAGTGTGTTAATGTACAGGTAAATGTTTCTTTGAAGGCTGAACTTATCCATAAAAAGATGAAAAGTTGGTAAGTCAGTCATGGAAAAAAGAGAGAACGGTGATTTGGATGAGAGTGCAATACAACTTCAGCGTGGATTGCCTCTTGTCTGTGCTACAGATTTCCTGTGTAACTGGGAACTGTGTAATTGTCTGCATCCCATTTTCCCTGTTTCTGCTGATCTCACTGAAAAAGAGACTGAAAAACTTGATATGTGAATTTCATTAAGGACCTTTGGCAGTGTAGAATGCAAGGTGTTACAAGACTGTATTGTATTCAGCATTAATAACAGATGTTACAATAAGCTGATTCTTTTTTAAAAGTATCTGAAGGGAGAAAAGTAGCATTTGTGGGAAATGAAGCACAAGTGATAACCATCTTCCACCTTCCAAGCAAACAAAAACCACACAGTTTATAGTGGCCAGAATGTTCATGTGGAGAGCCAGGGTCATGCACCTCACTTTGGAACAGAACTGGGACACAATTCTTCACATCTCGGGTGAATTTTTTACCGACTAAGTTGTCATTCTGAAGAGTTTGAAGGTATTAGTTTCTTGAAATTGCTTGAACTCCATGTTTATATTTTCTGAACTGTATGTGATGATGCTGACCCTTCACACCAGGTGAAATAACCTCTTTCAGCACTGTGAGGTACCAGAATGATGTGTGCAGCCTATTGAGAGGAGAAATCACACTAAACTTCACATGGCTTTTGCAAAAAAAATGCAATTCTTTGTGACCCAAGTATAAACTTAAGCATGAAGTGACATGATACAGTGAACAGGCTGGAACAGGAATTTATATTACAGTAGCCTCATTTCACATTTTTCATCTGTGTTTGTGCACTGTTTTTATTGATATAAGGGAGGAGTTCAATGAATGGTATCATGGTTCCTTGCCCAAGAAAGATTTTTAAACCCACATTTTGCCGCACCAGCTGTGTGGCTTGTTCCCGTTCTGTTCTGAACAGTGCAAGGCAGTAAGGTCAACTGTTTGTAGCTCTGAAGAGATTGGTTTGAGAAGGAAGTCATGATGCCAATGAGTAGATGTTGTCACAGTAATATTCATGCTTGTTGTATGGCGTCCATAAAATATGTTGTGTTTCTTGGTACATCTGTTCAAGGAGGAAGTGTTATTTCAGTTTGCATATTAGAAGGTTTCATGAGTCATTAGCCCTGGCAAGTTATCACAACAGGGTGTGTGCAGGTAGTGTCAGAGCCCATGTAATGTTTGGTTATGCAGGGATGCCAAGCACATGCTGGTCCCCAGGAGGGGGATTTGTCTATACTGCACAAAACTAACGTGATATAAATGATGGTGGAAATAAGAGTCTGCTAAATTCAGTGTCAGACTGGTGTCTGTTCCTAACTCTGTCAGTGATTTCCTGGATAAGCTTTAATTGTCATGTCACCATATATGTCTGCCTGTCTCCATCTGCAGAAAAGGAGCCTTGTAAAGTTGCTCATTTTGTGGACGCATTTATTGTTTTGACATGCTCAGTTTTCCGGGACATGCTCTAGAGAAATACTTAACATCGTCTGGGGTCTGTTGCTGCGGTAAAGTACCCATGTATCATCACTGGAAACTGAAAGCCAATGCTTACCACAAAAGAACTTCAATGCAGGCAGTAACTGTTCAGGCTTTCTTTGTGCTGCTTCTTTCAAGACTGAAACCATCTTGAAAGAAGCACCCCTCGTATAAACAGTATCTTTCATTTTCATGATCCACTCAGCCATAATTGTCTGGCATTTCCTCATGATTTCTGTAACACTAGTTGTCGTGATTTAAGCCCAGCCGTAACTCAGAACCACGCAGCCTCTCTGTCACTCCCTCCCTTTCCTCTCCCCCTGCTCCCAGAGGGATGGGGAGGAGAATTGAAAGAATGTAACTCTCACTGGTTGAGATAAGAGCAGTCCAGTAACTAAGGTATAACACAAACCACTGCTGCTACCACCAATGATAATAATGATAAG
>WYDI02030123.1:0-11653 GCA_009867235.2 Psittacus erithacus
TGAAAGTTAGAAACACAGCGCTGCACCAGCCACTAAGAAAGAGAAAAAATGACTGCTACTGCTGAACCCATGACACACTACCACAGATGAGACTGTTTTTTTTCCCCTCTCACTCCCCGATGAGCTATTTTGCACTGCAGCCTGCTGATGGTAGCAGGCATGTTGCACACACTTACTACTAGATCAAAAGTGGCTATGATAGGTATGCAGAGCCCTCCTTCACCTGAACGGTTCATGAAGCAGGGAGCCCTGTGAGATCCTGAGGTCTTAGAAGAACAGGAACCACCTTATCCCCTTGCACTGCAGATCAGCCAAGGAAGGTTCATAGTTGGTTTTCTTTCTTAGTTTATTTTTAAAAGATGTAAAAAACCCTCACCTTTTCCTGTTCCAAGTATTTTTTCCTGCTGCTTGATGTTAAGAGGATGAATTCTCTTTCTCCCCCTGCTGGAGCAATGATGGCCAATCATTGGCCAGAGACAGATTAAAGATATGAAAGATAAGCAGAAAAGATTTAAAATTTTGGCAAGATCTTCTCAACTCAAATGGCTGGTTAACATGTGGAGCAGAGGAAGAAGTCTTGTTTTAGTCCGATCAATGACTTAAATTCATTTATGAAGACATTTAAGAATATCCAAATATGGCCTTGTAGTTGTACAGAGATAAGGATGAGAAGACCCTTGCCTCAGGAACCCATTTGCAGCTCACTCTGAAAGCAAAACGAAAGCAAACTATACGGTGATGATTCTTACAAGGTTGTGGAGACTAGGGCTGCCAGTGCCTCTCCGAAAGACTGAAGATATGGGCTCTGGTCTTTATGCCACAGTTACGGCTGTAATTCACGGCTTCCTACATCTCAATTACATCTCCCTGATAGCCAAACCCCTCAGTTCCTCAACATTTAAAGCAGGTAACAGTCTCTGACCTGCTACAGATGCTCCACAAGAACTCTACACCCACGACAAGTGCAGCACATGGCCTCTGCACTGCTGAGGGGAAGGGAAACTCCTCCTGGAAAGCAAGAGAGGAGGATCATGCGAGGCTGGCCTCACAAAATCTCTTCGCAGGCAGTGGAGGGGACTGGCAGGAGGCAAGACGCAATTACCTCAGCTGGATGCCAGCCAGGACGCTGAGGTTAACACCACTGCCTGCACGCATGGACGCTGCTGACACATGAGATAGTTTCTTCAAGGCGAATGCTGCAGTGATTGCTTTACTTCACCCCCAGACAGCTCCACGTCTATGCTGGGTATTTCTGGCTTCCGAAATGCAGCAAGAAAGGGAAGAGGACTATTGAGAAAGGAAGGAGTTAGATCTGCCTTTCCAATTATCCACTGTCATTATGACTTTCCATAGTCAAACAAAATTACCCTAAACAAACAAGGCTCCAGCACTTGGGTTTAACGCTGGCATTAGCACTCATCCACACTTACTGCTGAAGAGCCCTGACATATTGACATTAATTTAAATTTTCCCTTGACCATCATTTTTGATTCCCTCCAGCACTGAACTTCTTTTTAGCAATGAGGCATGTTCCTCCTACTCTTCTACTAAATGCTTAAAAATTAATTAAAGAGGCTGTCTGGCCAGGCAGGGCTTTAAATTCCCTTTCTCAAAGAAAAAAAACAACTCACCCAACACTTCGCGCAGGGACACAAGCACTGGAGACAAATCCATTCTGGAGCAGCTTCCAGCCAAGGGCTCTGTAACCTGTTCTTTCAAAAGAAGCAAACAAGAATGAAGACTCTGAGTGCCCACCACCTGCAATTGATTTTTGCAAGGACAGCTGTTAAGTGCTGGAACAGGTTTTCCAGAGGGACTTAAGATTCTCTATTTCTTGCTCACAACTTGTTGAGTTGTGAACATCTTCAAGCCCTGGAAGCAACCCCATCCAACTTTGAGTCAAGCCGTCCTCTGGGCAGGGGGTTGGCCCAGAGACCTCCAGAGGTCCTTCTCAAACTCAATCATTCTCTGACTCAAAAAAGAATGAAAATCATTTGTTGAGGAGGTGACTAATAAAGAAGTTATTGGCCAAATGCTATTAATCCCCCCCCCATGACAGTAAGTAATTATATGCAATTTAATATGCCAACGGCAAAGAATTACCTGAAGGAAAGAAAATTAAGGAGATTAAAATTAGGAGTGTACCACTTGTGACAGCGACTAAACCAAAAAAAATGCCTAACCGCCCTCGTGTTTATGAGCTGCTGTGTTTCTAATTAGGGCCAGACACTAAATTTGCATTTTATCTTGATTGAAACAGAATGAAAATGGAAAAAATCCTGCTTAATTCATGGAGCAACCTTACAGCATGCAAAATAGCTGGTTTTAGTTCTTTTTTTAAGATCGCAGCTTCGTCGGACTCATTTCAATTTAAAACACGGAGGACCTTCAAGTGGGGGAGAGCATGAATGAGGTCACCTGCCAAGCAGCAGTTGTGTAGCATAGAGCTGTGGTACAACAGCAGCTATAGCAGCAGTGGCTGACTGCAAAATAAATTGGCAAGCATTGATAAGAGGCTGAGAAGAACCCACACATGGAACCAGGGGAAGCTGCATGAGTGATGGCTATTGCTCCTTGCACCAGCTCAGCCTTCAAAGCTGGTTGGATGGGAAGGATGCCCAGCAGTCATGCAGCACCAAATCCTCTGAAAATGCAGCTAAATGGCAATCAAGCTAGTGCTCAGCAGGATGTGTCAGACAGCTGCCATCAGGCAGAAGGAACCAATTTTGTCTCCTTCTGCCACAGTGACTCCGGTGATTAACAGAATGGAGACTATCAGGTAGCACCTTAGAGAAGGACACAAGCTAGTGTGCAGTCTTCTCTCTCCTCTCCTTCTCTCCTTACGCTCACTGGTATAATGGGAACGAGCACACAGCATCTGGGGGCCATCCACACCTCTTGGATTTGAGCATCACGCTTATTGTCAGTGGACAAGACTCTCCAGAAGCCAACAGCAATTTTGGGGGGCAACACCCTTCTTAGCTTTGAAGGAACATGTATGTCCCCTATGGTCCCACTAGAAACTGGCAATTTTGGTGGGGGCCATACCCTTCTTAGCTTTGATGGAACATGTGTGTCCCCTATGGCCCCACTAGAAACTGGCAATCAGAATGGAACCTATCCCCAGTTCTGCTGTAAGGCCTCATCCCTACTTTGTTCATATCCCCAAGAGCATCCTTATTTTTCTTTCAGCTGTGACCAAAGGATGTGAGAATACCACACAATCCCTTTTGGGAAGATCATAATCAGGCTTTTAACACTTAGAGGACATGAGACACCTTTCACATGTCATTGTTTACAGCTCCTTGGTGGGTAGACCCAGACTGCAGCAGGGCCGTGCTTTGCTGACATGGAGAGTGAAGTCCCTACAGCAATCCCAGTCTCAGAGGTACCAAGGAGACACATACCGCAATGAATGAATACAGAGATTCTGTTTGCAAACCAAAATGCTTCCCCCAGGTATCACTATCCACATTGCACCTTTACCACCCACAGCTAGGAAAAGATGCTACGCCCACCAATTCCACTTTCAAGCTTAAAGAGTTCTGGCAGCAATCCTGACAGCTCAGCATGACTGCTACTCACAAAGACCGTCTGCATCTTCTTACCCATCTCCCACCATCCTGCCAACAAAGCAACATCGACTCAGCATCATGGTTTATTCCCCCTCCATATGTACAATTAAGTTTATGCATGACCATTAAAAATAAGGCTACTTATATCATGGCTCTGAAACACATTACAAACCAACTCCATCCCCTCTCATTACAACAAACCACTTGGCTTCCATGGTGTGCAGAGAGGGGCAAACGCAACCAGACCACACGGGCAATTAAGTGGTGCAGGCTTTGGTAACTGGATCTAGAAGCTTCCTCCTCTAGCTGAGATAGTCAAACACAGCCAGGTCAGTGGGAGGGAGATTGTTATCCCACAATGTCATGGTGAGGTCAGTTCAAGTCCCAGGCAACTGCAGGTCACCTCATCTTGGTACGTTGCTCGGTGGCAGGCAGCAGAGATGCCCAGGCTCACATGGATGGAAGGACAACTTAATGCTCTCCTTTGGAGGTGCCCCTTTGGGTCAAAGGAGGCAAATAAGGAGAGGAGGAAGGGGGGAAGCTGCCCTTCTCTTCTTGATGACCAGAGGACTTAAGTCTTCAGAGGTGTCAATCTGGGTGACATTTTTCAAAATTTAATACATCTAAAAAATAATTAATAAATCAAAGGAACAAATGAACCATATTATTATGGGATCTCAAAGTGAATTGCTTGCGTGTCCAGGTAAGGCTTAGAGACTTTCTTTTTTTTCCACAGGGATGAAGAACAGTCCAGATGAAAGTAACTGCAGAATGTGCAACTGAGGACAGCCCTGTGTGGTCCTGTAAGCTCCCTTCCCAAGTAAATCTGTTCCCATATGCAACAAGAGAGAATCTTCCAGCTTCAGCTTGTGGCTCAATAAATTTTATTATTCCTTTTTGCTTTTATTTAAAAGAATTTGTTTTCCTATCACAAAAATTAGACAACCATACCACCACCAGCAGCAGCAAAGTCTGTGGAGTTAATGTTGATGGCAGACAGGTCACTGGCGTTTCCAGTGTCTCAAAATGTCCTAAGCAGTCCATAAATGGAAAAAAAAAACCCAAACATGATGGTTTTGTGGAGGAACATCAAGGTGGTTTCGGTTTCATGTCCTGCAGAGGATCCCAGATGAACACTGTAGCAGGACCAAGCACCTCATCCCTTGAGAGAAAACCCTTCATACCAGCTCCAGTACCTGATTAGTAGGGAAAAAAGACATTTAGGAATTGATGACGTTCATTATCTCCCTCATCAGCATAAAGATCACTATGACAAGACTGACCCTTCTGTTTCCATCCCTTACTCTTTATTCACCAGCACGAAATAATATCACACAAATCGGGTAAGTACTTGGCAAGGATCCCAATTTGGTGTCTGCTTGCACTACGATAAATTATGACAAGAAGCAAAACCATCCACAGTTGCCTTATTTCCACTCATCCCAACCAACCAGCTATTGGAAGTTTTGCAATAGAGGACAAAATTTCTGATCATCCAGTCTTCTGTCCTCACTTTTCCCTTGTCCACACTAAGGTGGTGCAGCAGCCTCTGAAGGCACGGGCTAGAGACAGCAGAAGAAAAGTGACTGGGAGAGCTGTCACAGCATGTATTAACCTGGTTTGGTTTTCCTGGGGAAAGCTTTAGAGCTTTAGCTCATGGGTACTGCCTGGCATGGCAATCTACCCCCAGCCTGCAGTTGGTTCGTGCAAACCCAGTCAGACCATCCCACCTTCCTGTGTGTTGCCAAAGGCAAACGAAAATATCAGGGTTTTGACAGCCCTGGCTGTTTCCACTTTTCTGTCTACCTTCTCTCATTAACAAGTAAAATGCAAGAGCAGAACCTCTTCTCTCTAATCATTCTCCTGTTGCTTGTGGATTCATTTCAAGACATCAAAAGCATCTGTGAATTTTGTCTGTTTTACTAAGAAGGAAGTGACCAAAGTAATGAGCAGCCAATTTAAAAGCCTGCTAAATATATTGCATATGAACAAGAGGCTACAGCGTCACATGTTGCAACAGCAGGATTAACAAGGCCATACGTGGCCTAAAAATTAGCTAAATAAAAATAAAAATGACATGCAGTCAAACACAGACCTCTTGGGGCTCTCCCCATTTCTGCCTTTTTTTTTTCACGTTGACTTTTCCCAGTAATGTTTAGACCAGCAACTCTGGTCTGGCTCCAGAAAACTGCTACTATCACAGGGATGTGAGGGGAAATCAGGATAAGGACCTCAGCTTCAACTCAGCATGTAACTTTGCAAACAGCAAGTAAACTGCTTCATAAGCAGCTACAGAAAGCTGGCAGGGGTCTGGCATTAACCACCAAGTCTGAAATGCATGGTGGAGGTCAATGCTGTTATGTACAGCTTGGGATGGTATTAGACCTGAGGTTCTCCAGAAGATCAGCATCAGCCTGGATTTGGGCACTGATTTTGTTTGGATGTCTGACAGGCACATA
This sequence comes from Psittacus erithacus, assembly GCA_009867235.2. NCBI lineage: Eukaryota > Metazoa > Chordata > Aves > Psittaciformes > Psittacidae > Psittacus > Psittacus erithacus. Next base: position 6,035 of record WYDI02030123.1, read on the forward strand.
AAGAAGGACAAAGTCTTTCCCATATTACTTGACTTTTCATGGATGGCTAGAAATACACTGATGAGGCACTCAGGAAGACTTTAATTCACAGGCTGAAAACCTGACAAAACACTGGCACAGGGAGGTCTGTTGCTTTCACAAAACTCTGTGCTGGCAGCTGCTGCCTGTTACAGCCAGTCTGGGCACCAGGAATAAGCAAAGTGAGGGAGCATCCCTCTTCGTTTCAGACACTGCTCCAGCTGGCTGCACATCAGGAGCTCACCTTTCAGCTCTGCTGCACTCCACACTGGCAGCAGCAGCCACAGGATGGGCCCTGGGGTTAACACCAACTGGTGAGTTAATGCCCAAGCCTTCACTGCCACAAGTACTAGTCTGAGCCTGAAGGGATGCTTGTGCCAGATTCCCCATGCTACCAGGACCCCAAGGAGCAGTGGAAGCATGGCAGGTGCTGGATGGCCGCCAGCAGTTTTTCTACACTTTGCTTCAACTGGGTTTCATTGCTGGTGCACTGTCTGCTTGCTCCACCACACGCCACAGGCAAATACAACATTTAAACTACAGACTTCTACAGTTGGGATGACCTCCTCTAATGGTTTCTCCTGGCCATACAGTTTTTCTGACCTTGCTCTTTAACAACAGATTCAAGCGTTTAAAGAGGAGATGCATGAAATAACTTACCTTAATTGTACCCTGACTGTTAGCAGCAATCAGCACGTTGGATTCCTGGAACAAAAGAAGAGGTACTATAACAGTCTGCCACTGCAGACTTCCCCCCTCCCACCCTGTTTGGGAAGCAGCAGCAAAGAGCAGCAGTTGTTTATATCTTTCACACTAGAAGTGTATCTAATTTCAAAGGGACTTAACTCTTCCCAATTCAAAGATGCTTTCGAGGCTGAAAGCCTTTATAAAAGTTATACTTCCTAGAAAAATTAGAAAGCAATAATCCTTAGTGCTTCTACAGAGCTTTAAATCTCCACAGCAATTTACAAACATAAACCCTCACAGTCTCCTCGAGATGTGGGCTAATAATAATAATAACAATAATAATTATATTAATCTTTTGGCAGCATATGGGCAAAGGTCTCCAGCACCCCAACTACATCGACTTATCACCATGACAAACTCTCTTTGTCTTTGTGGCCATGCAACCTCTCCCACAGCTAAGAGGTTTCAGACAAGTAAAATAAAAAAGAGAGAAGATTAGAGAGCAATAGCAGATAAACCCAGTTTGGAAGGCAAGATAAATAACAGAGGGCTCCAGCCCTGCTTCATGCAGAAAGGCAGCATCTATTTACCTCCTGCCAACTGCCAATGTTGCATTTGGACATATCCTAGTTGTCTGCAAATTAATGGTGTGCTCCATCAGTCAAGCAACCCCCAGGCAAAAACTCTGCTCTTCAGACCACATTCCTGATGTGATCAGGAAGTGCAGATGCACCCTCCCAAACCAAAATTGTTCAGGCAGGGGGAAAACAACATTGTGCCAATAAACCTAAAGCATGTAAGGGCTGGAGTGCTGACAACAGCTTTGGGAGTGCTGAAGTTGAAGGACTGCTCCCAGACTGCTGTACCACATGTGTCCTTGCACCAGCAGTTGCAGTGTATGCTGTCGAACCACTCACCATGAACTGTCTTCCCTAAAGACAGCTATCTTTTCTCAGACACTTTAAAATTTCTCTTGCTGCTGCTCTCCATCCCCGGACAAACTTGCTGTAATTATCCCATCACTTAACACATGCATTTTTAATAGACTAAGTGACTAGAATATGCCCTGCTTCAAAGGGAATGGAAAGGCAGCTTGACTCAGCCCCAACAGGGTTGCACGCTGCCACACGGTTTGTGACTTTGCACAGCCACCAGCTTTGAAGCAAAGGGAGAAAAATAGTTTTCAACACAAAACCCCACTTGTAAGGTAAAAGTAGCTTTGTGGTGGACCACTGGGCTAATTGTTATAGATAGATTTGTTCACCCTGGTACAATCATTAGGGGATTAGTTAAGACTTCTGATATTATCTCATCAATGATCCTCCAACTCAAAGCTCCTGAAAAGAAAGTACATCCTCAAAAGGAAGCATATACTTCAATTTCCGTTAATTTGGTGGCCAAAAGCGTCTAATCGTGTGAACTGCTCAGCTTCTGATTAATAACATTAAAATCAAAGCCCACTAGGGGAAAGCAAATACAAGTATCATTTGGGGACTAAACCAGGGACCATGATACCTGATAGGATTTTGAAGGCAAACGAGAGGGACTGGCAGGTATCTAGTGTATACTGCAAGAGACTTGAACTCCTGAGTACAGATGATACAGGGTTTGAATGATTCCCGTTTGCACTGTGAGTGATTGGTAATTTATCCCACTGCTGCAGTCTGCTGGGGTACCACTGTAAATGAACTCTGGTTGAATGAACAGTTTTACCTGCTAAATAAAATAAAAATGCCAGAGGGTAATGTACTCTCCCTCCTTGTTCTTCAGATGCCACTGTGGGGTTTTTTTCAGCAGGATCTGAGCTAATCACTGCTCTGCTGCTTTCACCCACAACTGTGAGATGCAAACGGGAGCAGACAGACGCAAAATTAGCACCAGATCTGTCATCGAACAAACAGTAACTTGCTTATTAAGGCACACTAGCACTGCTTCCCTGGGAGCACAGCTAAGTAACTTGTTTTTAAGCCTCTAAAGAATCAATTCTCTTTCTTTTGTGTTGCCTGTAAAACAACCAATATATTCAACATATTAAACACCTAAGCAAGTCATGAAGTTGCTTACGTCTATAGGTTTGTAACTTGGGACAGCCATGTGCATGTCAAACCAATCTTTTTGCCAGGACATGCATTAATGGAGTCACCACATCCGCAAAAGATATTCACCATGAGCACTTAACTGGCAAAATATCTACTACCCCAACTGCATCACTACAAGCATCCGTATCTCTCAGGCATGAAAAACAGGGTATCACCATCCACTGTGGTTGCATGTTTTACTTTACCATAATCACTCGATGTTTCTATGCAGGGCAAGAAGGTTGAAAAGCTGGCCTTCCTCATCCCTCTTTCTGTTGTTTGTGGGAGCCACAAATTCCAAAAGCAGAGGCAGAGGGCATGCTGGAGGTCTAACCTGACCACGCAGCCCTACTCTGAATAATTCAGTTATTAAAATGCCTCTTCTATGCATGCAATTCCTCCTCTGAGTGGTGAGTACCTGCAGCCCTTCTTAACAGGACAGGCAGGAGGTGACAGCTGCCTTTGCTATAAGAAGGTTGAATTAAAAAAATGAACACACACACACACACACACACACACACACACACACACACACACACACACAGAAACACACCCCCCCCCCCCCCCACCGAGAATCAAGAGATGAGAGTTTACTGCCTGGCAAGCAATGGCATTTTGTTCCATGCAGCTGCTAATCTCAAGTATTACTGAACCCTGGTGGAAAGCCACCAACCTGTGTAACCTGGCAACCTCTCCTCTACACATCAGGGCAGATAAGGAGCAATCAGTGGGCATGTGACAACGTACACTCAGGTCCCCTGCAATGAGGTAACATGGCATCTCAAACAAGCAGGGGACAGCTATAAAATTGACAGGAAATAGTTTAAGAGTTCTGGTCCTGTTAAATCAATAGTGTGCAGTCCAGAACTGCTCTAAGATGTTCCAGGGCTAAGTCCTGCACTAAGACTTATGAACAGCCTTCCACATATGCTGACTTTTTCCTTGATTGCAGAGACAGTATTATGGGAAATCTGAAGGACAGTTCCTTGACAATGGAAAAGACTCCACCACTTTGTTATTGCATGCACATGTATCCACACAGAGGTTGTGTTAGGCAAAATGAACTTACAAATCAAAGACAGAGCAGACAGAATCACCTCTGCCCTGAACCTGACACATCCCTGCTCGCTTGGATCTGGCACTGGATGAACATGACTAGTCCATCCACAGGAACTTTGGAGCATTTACCCTTGGGACTTGAAGGGACTTTCATTGATTGCACCAAAATAAGAAATTTCTGCAGTACATTCTTGATGGCAAAGAAAAACAAAATCAAATTTAGGACCTTTCTGAGTATATGAGATACCTGCTACATTCATCATTCGAGGAAATTATTCATTTGGTGACAGCTGGGGTTTTGAAGCACACTGATTTTCTTCTCTTCTAGATGAGCCCTCTATTTGGATGGCCCTGGGGAAGCAATTTGTACAGGGAAGGGAGGGAGAAGAAGAAAGTCTGGCTGACTGCTAGTATTCATCCAAAAGCAGTTGGCATTAAGAGAATCAGAAATGCTCTGGATGTTTTGTGAAGCTTGAGGAAACTCAGCTGAACAACTGAAAAGTTATCAGAGCTGCTTCAGTGTGATAGGGAGTAGAACACAGCTGAGGTTGTAGCTCTTCCTTCTTTACACCTTTGTGCAAGAAAATACTGGGGAGGTGGGGTGCAGGACTAAACAAACATCACTCCAGATGGACAGCTGCTACAACTACACACACCTCTCCTTGGAGGGATATGTGTTGATATCCAAGCAGACTCTACTCTATGGAGCAATGGAAAAATCCAGACAGATCCTCTAGCTAAGCTGTAAACCCATCCTCCCAGTATCTGCAAGACTTATCTCTAGCCATACTTCTTTATTAAAGAGGCATTGTGGACACCTGCCTGCAGCCACAGTACTCCAGGAATTAAGCACCCCTCTCACCACTGGGCTTGTGCAAAATCACAGCTAAATATTTTATTGTCTTCCTTCCCTGACACGGAAAGCCTGCCCCAAAGGGGCTCAAAATAGGCAAGATGTGCACAAATCACCTGCATTTCACCTGCAGCTCACTGCCCTGGACTTCCAAGAGAGCAGACCCTGCCTCTTTAGGAACCTGCTTAGTAAGGTTTCATGGGATGTAGCCCTAGAGAGCACAGGGGCTCAAGACTGTTGGTTGATATTCAAGGATCACCTGCTACAAGCTCAGGAGCGTTGCATCCCAACTAGAAGGAAGTGCAGCAGGAGGGCCAGGAGACCTCCTTGGATGGGTAAGGAGCTTCTGAGGAAACTTGGAGGGAAAAAAAAAGGCTTATAAAAGGCAGAAACAAGGACACGCAGCCTGGGAAGAATACAGGGATTTGTCCATGAAGATAGGGACCAGGTTAGGAAAGCTAAGGCCCACTTAGAATTAAACTTGGCTAGGGATGTGAAAGATAACACGAAGGGATTCTGTAGGTACATTGTGAATAAAAGACAAACTAGGGACAATGTGGGCCCTCTCTAGAAGCTATTAGGAGAACTGGCTACCCTGGATTTGTAAAAGGCTGAGGTTCTTAATGACTTCTTTGCCTCAGTCTTCACTGGCAAATGCTCTGACCACACCACCCAGGTCTTGGAGGGCAGACGCAGGGACTGTGAGAATGAAGACCCTAGGCCCACTGTAGGAGAGGATCAGGTGCATGACCATCTTAAGAACCTGAATGTGCATAAGCCCATGGGATCTGATGAAATCCATCCACGGGTCCTGAAGGAGCTGGCTAATGAAGCTGCTAAGCCACTGCTGTCCATTATATTTGAAAAATCATGGCAGTCAGGTGAAGTTCCCGATGACTGGAAAAAGGGAAATATAACCCCCAT
>WYDI02030125.1:0-45396 GCA_009867235.2 Psittacus erithacus
TAAAATTAACTACAAATCATATTGGTTATAAACTGTTGATTAAATTTCAATTACCAAAAGTCTAAGTACCGATAACACCTTTGGAGGAGCGATCCACCATGCGTCCACCGCTGAATAAAGCATACCTACTTTACAACTTTAACGAGCTGTGGAGTCTACCCGCGCATCATAAGAATAGGTAAAGGATATGCCTATAAAGTAAATATTACATCAGAGCCAAGGGACCCACAAGCACTTCCAAGCTCCCACACTTTGGAAGCACAGCGCAGATTCAGACTATGTCAGGATGAGACCTGTGGACCAACCATTCCACTCCTACTGCCTCAGGACCTGGTCCTAGTCTCAAGTCTAAGGTCTCTCAGTCTTATTCAATGTTCCTTCATGTTTTTGAAGATGAGGAAGTCTTGACATATGCATCATTATGTTTAATTAGGCATTAAACCTTAGAAAAGTTTTTAACAGTCATCCCATCCACAAAGGAAAATCTCTGAAGTTAGGTTTTCAGAGATGGCTGTCCTAGGTCAGATATATTAAATACTTTAGTGAGATGTGGAGACTTTGAGCTAATTCCCTTTATCCAAAAGTTATACCATATTTACTGAAGTGTTTAGCATTGATTTTTAAAGCTTCCTTCAGAGTACTATCCTGCTGAAATGGAGCTGGTTCTTCTACAGTCAGGCACATGGCTATCGACATAAACTTCTTAATTTCCAAAGGCAGTTCGGCTATCAGGTACAGAAGATATAAAAAATGTGTATCTGAGGGCATATGCTATATCATCCAGGAATGGATTTAATTAATTCTTCTCTGAATTCTTAAAAATGTTTCTTGCACTTAAATGTACTGTAACAGCTAACAAATATTCACTCAGTTAAATGAACATCCGACTTCCTCAGCCAACACAGACAAGGTCATATGAAAGACAGAAGCTCTGCTGAATAAGTAATGATGAAAGTTCGTGTGCTGAGAAAGATAACTGATAAACTACAGATAATTGAAAAGAGACACTTATCAAGCACAGCTCATGGTTACTTGTGTAGGCAGTGGGGAAGGTTCTACATTGTAGGCATACTGGTGCAGTGCAATTTAGCTTCATGAATAAGCACCCAAGCTCTGAATAAGCACCAAAATAAGCAAGTGAGAATTCTGTTGCATCGGGACTGTGCTGAATAGAGACTAATTAGCCTTGCTATTCAGCGAAACTAATTACTCTGGAAGAGTGCTAAATTGCTTCTGGCCCCCGGGGCCAGGGGCCTTTGCAGCACACTGGACAGTCCATGGCACCAATGTTCCAGCTCACATACACCCGGCTCAGGGATCATTTACAGTAACACAGACTGCAGCCCTCTTCTGTAATACAGCAGAGCTTTTATAAATTATTATGTTGATGCCACTTTGCAGCATAGAGAAGATATAGGATAATATCCTGCAGAGGGAAGCTCTGGCCTCACTAAAGGTGGAGGTGAACAACTCACTGGCTTGAATAAGGCCAGAATTTCCCTTTTCTTATAGTGAGTCCCAAGCTGTTCAACTCAGCATCAGCTACTTTTATAGTCATTAGACTTTACCTTTGAATTCACTCCAGCTGGAATGTTCTGCTCAATATATATGGATCATCTCAGTCACATCTGAAGTGCTCTGACTCTTTGGGTTGAGAGGCCACAACATCCTTTTCTTTCTTATGACATCTCAAGGCTGGCTTTCAGACAAGAAATAAAAGGAAAATTCTTCAAAAGAAACTGCAAATAAAAGGTAGATGAGGAGAATGAAAATGTAGCCCTGGCTGAAATGTAACTGAGGCAGTTCAAGTTGTCATCTGTATATTTTGAAAAAGTGCCAGAGTAATCACAAGCAGTGGTGCTCCTTATTGTGCTTCCTTGAATGCTGAACTTCCATCAGCAAAGTACAGTTTGTACCACTACTCTTTCATTTTCTCTCTGCATTATATATGTTTATATATTAACTTGCAGTTAATATACAGCTGATGGACAGAGTCAGGCCTCTGTATTTTTTCTTTTTTTAAATTACTGCTTTTTCTTGTCCTTATGGAGTAGTTAAAAGTCTGAAAGTCAGCAGTACTTCATCTCTGAGAGTCAGCAGTACTTCATCTCCTTTTGCTTGCCTTATTGTATGTTTGCATACTTCAACTGCCAAACTGTATTTAGCCCTCATAGACTATCCCCATTCTTTAGTCTCATCAGTATTTATTTTTTTTTTCTGCTAAAGCTCTTTTATCAATCTTCCCTTGAGCCATAAATTTTAATCTTTTCTACAGTTTAAAATTGTACTGGAAGGGCCAATATTTCTACATGCACTGCTTAATGTCAGCATCCAGTTCCTTCTCACTCCTTCTCTGATATCAAAGAGGTCTGTCAACCTCCTATTTTATCTTTAAGAAATAATTCTTCCAGCAGATACTTATTTAATCCTCTCAGACAAAATTTTTTGCTATACTGTTTACTGTCTCCATAAACTCATATGGTAGGGGATAAGCAACTCAGCCTCTCAGGCATGAAGAGCACTTTGATTCAAAAAATAGTCTTTGAGTTGAGAGTGCTAGTGCCAGGAGATGAAGTTATGGTAAATTAAAGTGTAGAATATCAAAAGGTTATTTAATGTAGTTGTCTAGGCTTATATTCTTGCAACTGCATGCAGTATATAGAGGAGTTTATCAGAGACCACAATGCCTTAAGAATCTTATTTACCAAATAAAAATTATGTGGTCAAAGCTGAGACCTAACAGGCTCACTGAAAATCTGACTTTCCACATACATCACTCAGGTGTGGAGTCTTTTTTCTTTTTTATAAGTCAGTTGCCAATAACATCACTGTCTGCAACTTCAGTGCCTGAGGTGAGAGCTGCTCACAAGCAGGCTGTGAGGCAAGCAGGAAGCCTGCTCCAATCTTTGGGTGGCTGCTTCATAGTCCAGTATTTGGAAATTTTTAGCATTTATAACAGCCGTGTTGTGATTGAAAATTCAGGGTTTCTTGTTACCCCTTAGAGGGCTCATATGCATGCATGATGTGCTCACCTGAGACTTGTGGATACAGCCAGAAAAATAAACATATAAGTAATAATGGAAATTTGCCCAGGTGGATTCAAAGCAAGATTTTGATGGTATTTTCAAAATGTTAACTATTTCCTATGCTAGGAAATACACAGTCAGGTGTTCCTTGTTAAGTAAAATGGACAGAATAAAAGAAGATATAATTTATGAATCAAAACATTACCATTTCTTTTGGCCTAGAGTCTTTTACAACAAAAATCTGCATTTAATCATGAGAAATGACTGAGCAACATCAAAATTTAAAAAGAATGATTCATTCAAAAAAATTGGTTTTATAATGGTTTGATCTGTCCAGTGGCCTGAAAAATTGAAACTTCTTGAAATAAAACTGAGCTCAAGTGTTAAGAAAACCAATTTCATATAAAATTAATATTTTCTTAATATACATAATGAAAATGTCAGAAGCTTCTGGTTAACTTCTCCAGTCAAAAAATAAAGAACATCTAAAAATCCACTTTGGTTTATGTATAACTTCTACCCCCCTAGCCTAACAGCAGAACACAACAGCAAAGGCTTATATAATGCCATATCCAGAAGAGTTACCAGGTGCACTAATTCAATTATTATCTCTCCAAGTACTTAGAGATTTTTTTTCTGTGTGCTTCTTATGTGCTTAAAAATTTAACAGGTAGTGTTTCAAAGCAAAAGTTGTCCATAGGTGTTATGAAGCTGGCTGGGCTATGCATTCATTCTATAAATTGCCATAACCCCTTTTGCTGTCTTTACCATGCTTAGAAAAGCCTTTTGATTCATGGGTAATGTTTCATGCACTAAACATTAATGAAATGTAAAATTTAATTACCCCAGCCAGTGAAAATGTCTGTTGACTGTACATTGCAGAGAAGATGCATAATCAATGCTGAAAAAAGCAGCAGATCTATTATTTACAAAACTGATCACAGCACCTGAAACACAAGTCTGCTATTCATCTCTGATATATATTTCAGTAAAGTGACAGCAGCTGATTTAATATTAATAGTTTAATGTACATTCTTATGCAATTTTCTGAAAAATAATAAAAATATAGACTAGTTATTTCCTGCAAAAGATACCAACACATGCACATGAAGAACTTGTTTATTATCCTCTACATTCATCTGTCATTTCTCTCTCATCCTAGTAGAAATAATCCGTTTCACTACAGAGTTGCCTATTTTCTAATAGCCCAGAAAATTTATTCATTTCTTCTGTGCCTCCAATCTATCTTAAGGAAACATAATTGTACCTCTATTTGAAACATCATTCTTAACCCATCAAAAGCCCTTCACTGCCCATTCAGCTGTCCTTAAAACATTTTTCAATGCTGTACTTAGAAATGAACAAAACAAGAATCAGATTGATAAGAAACAGAGAAGTGAGCTGTACTCAAAGAGTACCCATCAGGTCCAGATATAGATTTCTTCAAATATGGGGGAATGTCCAGCATTTGACGTCAAGTTCAACAGTTGAGCTTAGTCCATTCATAATGACTGGTTATCCTGTCTGATTATCCTGTAACACTTGGTACTACTAAGAAATTGCATTCTTAAGAGAGTACTAAATCCTTTCCATTAAGTTCAGAGGATATAATCTAGATGTTTGGTTAAATAAATCAAACATCATTTGTTAGATATATTATGAAGTAGCTTTTTGCACTGCATCAATATATGCACCAAAAACCTGGCTGTTTTGATGCCACATATGTCTGCAAGTAATAAGGTTTTGAAAGCAATTCACTGAAAAATTAGTGTCTCACTCACCAGGAAGGCGTGACTCATTTTGCCATTGGTATCTGCTGTGTTCAGACAATGCATTTAGGAAACATGAGTTATCTCTCTATAATCTTGTCTTCCCTGAAGAATGGTAGATGCTTATCACAGTGTCATAAGTTGTCATAGTTTAAGCCTCGCTGCCAGCCCAGAACCACACAGCTGCTCACTCACTCCCCTTTCTCTCCCCGCTCCCGGAGGGATGGAGAGGAGAATCAAAAGAATGTAACTCCCATGGGTTGAGATAAGAACAGTCCAGTAACTAAGGTATAACACAAAACCACTGCTGCTACCACCAATAATAACAATGACAAGGGAAATAACAAGAGAAGAGAACACAACTGCTCACCACCAGCCAACTGATACCCAGGCTGACCCGAGTAGTGATCCAGCCCTTCCGAGTAACTGCCCCCAGTTTATATAATGGGCATGATGCGCTGTGGTATGGAATACCTCTTTGGCTAGTTTGGGTCAGATGTCCTGTCTCTGCTTCCTCCTGACTTCCCCTCCTCCCTGGCAAAGCATGAGGCTCAGAAAGTCCTTGGTCAGCGTAAACATTATTGAGGAACAATTAAAAGCATCGGTGTTATCAGTGTTGTTCCCAGGCTGAAAATCAAAAAACACAGCACTGCAGCAGCTACTAAGAAGGAGAAAAATGACTGCTACTGCTGAACCCAGGACACATACGTGAAAAACACAATTCAGAGTCTCTCCATCAAAGCACAGAAACAGCAGCTGAAAACATTCTTATAATTGCCTAATGATAAAACAGTGTTGTTATTTACTTTGGAGACTTCCTCCAGTCAGGCTAGAGCAAGGAAGTGTAGAGAGGCATCATGAGTGATAGTCTTGAAGCAAAGAAAGAGTAAGAGACGTGCTTCAAATAATCAGCTCTTTCAAATCCCAATTTTAATTGCAAGATTACCCTTACCTATCTCTTTTCCATGTGTGCTACTCTCAAGGTAATTTTATCTATCTGTATTTCTGGATAGTGCTGATAGAGTTCATTTCTGGAACAGAGAAGTAATACCAAGCACTGGCATATCATCTGTGGCCTGCCTATGGCGGCTGCTCTCAGGTCTGGAGTATTTCAGCAGTGTACATTGACCTTGGAGAAACCGATGTCACTGACAAATCATTTGTGAAGTTCTGTGTTATATCTAAAAGGGAATGCCAGAAGTTCAGGTCAGATTTTGCTGAATTTAAATTCTGATGGAACATTTGGTCTACATTTTTAGTTCAGGAGATTTACCCTTCATCTTGTCTTATGATTTACATAGTATTGTCAGTGCCAACACGTGACAGGTGAGAGTCAGATCTCTGAAAATAATGGAGAAAAGCTTTAATATCAGGAGAATTTTTGTTCAGAAAAACTGCTTTCAAATACTAATGGTAGCTTGTAAGCCTCTAGGATGGCCATAGGTCATGTTTTTCAGCTTTTCTCTCTGCAACCACAGGAGACAGAAATGTACTTTCTATGTACAAAGGTGACCTTCCCACCCAGACTTATGGATCTAGCAGCTACAGCTTTCAAAGGAATCTCAAATACAAAACATTCTGTAGAAAATTAAAAAATAATATCGAATACAAAAATCTATAATTCAATATCAACTGTATTTATAAGGACCCTACAAGTTACTTATTTTACCAATGGTTTTTTTCATTAGGTAACACTAGGAAGCTAACAAAGATGAGTTTCCATTGTATTATGCATAGTAATCTAAGAGTACAGAAGCAACAGAAAGAGTTGCAAAAGAGGTGATTTTTCTTGTTGTTTAATGAATAAAAATACTCCAAGCTAAATTTCTGCTACCACCTTGAGAAGGTTTTCTCCTTTGCCATTGCATGCTTCCATAACCCAAGGTAAATATCCATTTGCTTAGTATCATATTGAAAAAAATATTGTAGGCAAAAGGGGAGGCACCACACATGCACATTCAAAATGTATTACCAGTTCAACTAAACAATTTAACAGTTTAATAATCCATGTGTTCCAAGTAACACAGAAAAGCATCAGTAACACAGGAAAAAATGCTGTAAAAAGAAAATAGTTCTTCTATAACATAACCCTTTTCTTTGGTGTGTGTTTGCCTTTCCCGTGTCCCCTTGAGTCCTAAGGTCAATGGTTTCAAGCTTTCTTGAGAGGCTTTCAGGAGGAATAGGGTGGATGGGTGTTGCGTGTGCAATAACCACCAGAATAATCAGTCCTTCACTAGGAGGAGAGTATGATGTTCATGGTGGGGATAGCAAAGATCCACTCTTTATTCTTTTTATCACAGTCTGCTTCTTTCTCTTTGCTTCCCAGCTGAAGTCTGAAAGATGCCTCCTCAGCCCTTTTTTCCCAAGGAGCTGTTTTTTGTTACACACTGGTTCCCTAGGGTTCTTTGGCCCTTACCACATACAGTTTTGCATTGCTCAAGCTGCAACAGGTCAGAGAGTAGTCACTAACCACTGCACGGCTGTTAAACCAAGCTACAACCAGCTCAGGCCATAGCATTTACTGAGCTAGCACAACTAACTCATGCCTTTATGTTAGTCATGTTTAGGTCTCTATTATCTTCTCGTTATTCTTTATTCCTTTCACTTTATTATGATTTTAAATGGACTTGAGTTTTCTGAATGAACAAAACTGCAGAGAAGAAAAATCAGTCCATAATAAAAAATTTTGTTTTCTGCAGGAGAAGGAAAGGACTAAGCCAGCTAAAGAATGTGTAAGAAAAATAAAAGCACGAATACTCTTCTGATGATATTTCAAGTTAAAAAGACACATGTATTATAGAAAAAAAAAACCAAACCCATGATTTTGTATCATTGTTGATGATCACAATCAGCAGCTGGAAAGAAGATTGTTCAGTTTACCTCCCCTATGAGGCAGAGTCAGTTACACCATGGTGTAACCTAGCCCTAAATACTTCCACTGATGGAAGTTTCACATTACTCTCAACTGCCCCCTCCTTTACTGTCTTTACCCCAGTCAGTTTTTCTCAGCATCTTTCTTGCTTTAACTTAAGGCCACTAGTTCTTTTTCAATTCACAAAAATCTCTTAAGTTTGTTCACTGATGCGCATCAAGAACATCTTTCCTCCTTCCTGACTGGTGCAAGTTTTACTAAGACCATGAAGCACTTTGAAGCAATAGAGTTGCAGTAGCAGAGCAAGATATTATTTACCTTTCTGCTTCTTGAGAACCTGTAGTGCATGGGACATAATTTAGTATGGTCCCCTTTGTTTGTGTTCCAAGCAAATGCTGGAGACTAATAATACAGATTGTCATCTCTACCCAATGGCAGGACAGGGACATGAGCAATTTACCCATTTTAAACAATCTCACTACGGATTTTTCCAGACATGAAAATCTGACAAAGGAATTCTTAACAGCTAAGTATATTTTTGGTGGTAAGAACCAGTTATATATTATTAAAATGCAGCTTAAGCTTGCTTTTGATTGCAAAGCACAGTAGTGTGTGAGGGCCAAGCTCACACATAGCTCCCCCAGATGAGGTTTCCCCCAAGACTGTCTCCGCTAGTTCTGTGATTCAGGGCCAGACAAGTGCACTGTGCCCAAGCTGGCCTCAAGCCAAAGCACCCCAGAGTAAGCGGATGTGCTCAGGGCCTTGACTGTGGCTTTCAGTGCTTTTGATGCCTGTTTATTAAAATGTGAAACACTATGGGGTTCCATAGGCAGGGAACTGTGGCCAAATAGCACTTTTTTATCTTGATTTTGTCAGTGTTCATGTCCTGCTGTCTCATAATTTCCCTGTGCCATGCAGAAAAGTGGAGCTAAACATATCTGCTGTCTTTAAAGTTCTACAAATGAAGATGCTAATTTAATTATTTACTGTTATTTATCAGCTACAGGAATGAAAATATCCTTCTTAGATATACTAATCACGCTTACTCTAATCAAAGCTATACTCGAAAAAGTTCATTTCCTTGCCATACCTTTTAAACGTAAAACAAATTAGAGAAAAGCGCCACCTAGTGAGAAAACTGCTGAAAGCTATTTTAGAATTCATGAAAATGCTTCCTTTTTTCCCAGAAATTTTAGCAGAACATGCAGAGAATGTTAAAGAAACCAGAGGCTTACTGAGAGCCATACAAACCTTTTTGTAGACAAGGTGAGCAACTTTATTCCAAAGAAATATACAACCTCTTTATTCCATCTCTTTTTCATGTTTATAGCTATTTCAGCGCTTCCACAAGCCCATTCTGCCCATCTTAAAGTTTCAGACTCTTTGAAGTCTTAAGTTTTGGATTATATGTGTACTCATCTGATATGAATTATGTGTTTTATTAACTGTTCACCACAGTTCTTCCAACAAGAGAGCTCGTAAAATTAGAGGTGTTAAGTTAGTGGCATCCAGTCATCAGCAGCCAAATCCCAGGAAGCCCAGAAGAAAGAATCAGCTCTAAATCTGACATACTTTTGTCTTTTGCCTTCTATACCTTCTCCTCACCCCCCATGGGATGCTCCTCACTGCTCCTCCCTCCTTCCCCAGTCACATTGGGTGATCTTTTGAGTATGTTTTGTTCCTTACTCAAAGTGTTTGGCACAAGTTCAAAACCAAAATGCTCATGCTTAGAGTTCTTCAATGGTGAAGCACATAGAGAAGAAGGGTGTCACTCATGGAGTGGAAGTGCAAAAGCTTCAGGAGTGCTATAGGTGGTATTTCCATAAAAAGAACTTTTCCATAAGTAACGCTCAATCAACAGGAATGACTGAAAAAGTAATGCTATACTAGGAACAAGCCTCAGGGAGGCTACATCATCCATTGACATCCAAGAATAGTGGTTTCTAGTAATTTCTCAAATTTAGTGGAAACAGTAATTTTTTCAAATCTCCTAAGTACAATCATATCATTCTACACATCTGCCCTCGCCTCTTGATTAAAACCAAGCCATTTGATGTTAACATTTGAATAACTCAAGGGAAATTCTGACAGGTACCTCTATATGTCTTTGTGTCTGTGTGTGTGTGTGTTTGTGTGTATAAATTAGCGCAGCAAGTGTAGTAAATCCTGTTGACTCATTTTGTGAATGTTAAGATCCACCTTAAAACTACAGGCTGCTGCTGGGTGAAAGCCATGTAAAAATCCCCTTTGTGGTGAATTTGTACACTTATAGCCCTTTAGATTTAAATCATTGACCAAGTTTGAGAGTAAGACTGTAGGTAGTCACACTTAGGTTCTGTTGGGAGTTTAGAAAGCAAAGGGGTCTATTCTGAACCTCATGACTCAACAGAAGGATTTCCTTATTCCTGGCATCTCTTCCATTAGACATATACTGTCGACCAACTCTGGGACCAACATTGGACTCAGCTGCATCTAAGCTCCACCAGGAATTTCAAAAGCAGTGAGGTCCACTCTGAACCTTATGACTCAGTGGGAGGGTCTCCCTTGCCCTTTCACACCTTCAGTTTCTATTCAGATAATTTAAGCTTGATTTTACCTTGATTTCCCTTCGGTCCATTGCATTAGGCAGAAATCATTGACCAAGTCTGAGGCTATGACTAGACTTAGCACACTTAGGCTCCATCAGGAGTTTAGAAAGCAAGGGGGTCTATTCTGAACCTCATGACTCAATGGGAGGTCTTTCTTACTCTTCTGTGCCTTTAGTCTCTGCATTAGTCATTTTAGCTTGATTTTACCTCAATTTTCCTTTGTATGTATCATCCATAAGTAATAGAGTGAATCTTAGAATCATAGAATCACAGAATAGTTAGGGTTGGAAAGGACCTTAAGATCATCTAGTTCCAACCCCACTACCATGGCCAGGGACACTTCACACTAAACCATGTCACCCAAGGCTCTGTCCAATCTGGCCTTGAACACCGCCAGGGGTGGAGCATTCACAACTTCCCTGGGCAACCCCTTCCAGTGCCTCACCACCCTTACAGTAAAGAACTTCTTCCTTATATCTTCCTAAACTTCTCCTGTTTAAGTTTGAACCCATTACCCCTTGTCCTATCACTACAGTCCATAATGAACAATCCCTCCCTGGCACCCTTATAGGCCCCCTTCAGATACTGAAAGACTGTTATGAGATCTCCGTGGAGCCTTCTCTTCTCCAGGATGAACAGCCCTTGCTCCAGTCCCTTGATCATCCTTGTGGCCCTCCTCTGGACTTGTTCCAACCGCTCCATGTCCTTCTTATGTTGAGGACACCAGAACTGCACACAGTACTCCAAGTGAGGTCTCAGGAGAGCTGAATGGAAGGTCAGGATCACCTCCTTCGATCTGCTGGTCACAATCCTTTTGATGCAGCCCAGGATACAGTTGGTTTTCTGGGCTACGAGTACACACTGAAGCTGGCAAATGATCAGTTTCTCATCGACCAATACCCCCAAGTCCTTCTCCACAGGGCTGCTCTGAATCTCTTCTCTGTCCAACTGTGCCTGGGATTGCTCCTACCCAGGTGTAGGACCTTGCACTTGGCATGGTTAATCTTGCCATTGAACTCTTAAGTCATGCATTTATAAAATCATATTAAAACTACTGTTGCTAATACCTTTGATGATCATTCTTTGAGCAATCCTAAGCTGCTCTCCTCGTGACAAGTTGGTGTAGTTGGCAGGATGGCAGGTGATATCACTGATTACTTATAAAAGCATGGAATAATTCCAAGCCCCAGATTCTCAGAATAATGGGTGCATGATAACTGGCATGAATGGAAAGCTGTGGCAGAACAGATCTGGGAGAAGAAACAGAAGGCAGAAAGGCAGCCAAATTATTACTATTTTTGTAAATTGAGCAGCTGCAGAAACAGTTACAGGAAGAAGAAAGAACTAACATTGGAAGAGAAGCTTGTATGATGCTTATGAGCCTCCAAGTTCCCCTGACATTGTACAGATTAGGAAATCAATTGTGAAGACTGGGATGAGAACGTAAGGGGTGATCCCAACAATAGCAAACTGTAGGAAGATGATTCTTTGTTTCCCTCAGATTCTGCTCAGTATGAGATTAGACCTATCATTAAAATACATTCCAATTCCACTTGGGCCTCAGTGACAACTGGGAAAATTCCTAATAGGTGTGGGAGCACAAATTTCAGTATAAACACAGCAGGACACCAATATACTGGAATCTGGACATCAAAGAGTTAAAATCACTGGCATAAACAGAGCAAGTTTTATCTGCCAAACTGCCAGAGATAATTTATGGCTCCCATGCAAGAAGTGCATGTCATGTGCTTGCTTCATGGTCAAAGATCACAGCGGAAATAACTTGGCTGCTCCATGAACAGCCGAACCTGGCACCTTCCTGATGGCAGCATGTGGTCCTTTGGTTCAAATGTGGACCTTAATCCCAATGAAAAATGGGAGACAATGATATACCTGCTCTATGCAGCACCTGCACTCTCTGATTCAAAGATTACTAACGTACCACAATGCCCAATTTCTGCTGCAGCATGAAAGGGAATTTCTGAAATCATAGCTGATTTGGAGAAATGACAAATCATCTTCAGAGCCCACTCCTCATATAACTCACCGGTTGGGCCAGTCCAAAAACAGGATGGGAGATGGTGACTAACAATTGATTACTAGCTCTTAAATGCCAACGCAGCCCCACTAACAGCTGCAGTATCCAATATTGCAACTCTAACAGCCACACTACAGCAACTACAAGCAGCCACATGCCCAAGGATGGCAGTACTAGGTGTAAAACATATGTTCTATATGATCCTCTTACAAGAGGAGGATAAAAGAAAATTTACTTTTACTTGGGACTGTATACAATATACCGTCAACAGACTCCCACAGGCCTATAAACATTCACCCACAATTGCTCATGCTGCACTTGCTGAACTTCTACAATCTCACTTCCTTAGAATGTGAAACTGTACCAATATATAAACGATATTCTAATTGGAGGAGGTCCCCTGAAACGTAGGGGAAGCAGCAACAACAGTGCGGCAAGCACTCCATAAAGCACAAGTTGAGATCCCACCTTAAAAATACGAGGAACCAAGTAGAGAAGTAAAATTTTTAGGTACTAGGTGAGTTGCAGTTAATGTAGCAATTCTATCAGACACCCTAAGTGAAATAGAAGACCTGCAAATGTCCCAGTCTAGGAAAGAAATACAGCAAATTACAACAGTTAATGGGAACTATAGGATATTGGAGGAAACACGTACCTGCATTTTTTTTTTATAATAGTTTGCCTACTGTAGTCACTTTTATGAAAAGAAAAACCATGGAAATGGAAGCCAGAACATGAAGAAGCAGTCAAGACCCCAAACCACTAACTTCACAATACACCATACATGTCCTCTGGGGGCAAAATTGAGCAAGCAGGTGACTGGGAGGCAAAATCTGCCATTTTGTAAAATCAATGGGAAAAGGAGTGGAATTACAGTCATGAGGCTGAGAATTTGGACTGGTACATCCATGCAGTGCAGCAAATCATAGCAGAGGTGTGTGGCAATAAGCTCAAGTCTGGGTGCAGCACATTCATGTTAGGGCAGCGCTGTGCTTCAGACAACTCTACAAATTGTTAGCACACAAAGAGCTAATTAGCCTGTTTCTGCACCACACTTCATTAATCTTCAGATCCTGGGATATGGTTGTATGGACCTGGAAGGGGTGTCTAGGTGCTCCAGCATGTTTTTAGTTCCAGGTGCCGAGATGAGTACCTACCATTTGGGCTGGTCTTTCTTTCACTTGCACTGATTTCTGTTGTTTCTTCCAACTCTTCTCTCAATAACATACTTCAGCTTTAGTTCTTATCATCTCCTCCTAATCTTTTCTTGCAAGCCCTGTGCAAATAGTACTCTTCCTTCAGTGTCATCATCTGTCCTTCCTGGTCTTTACAAACCAGCTAACAAAAAAGTGTGAACTGAGTCAAAATTGGCTAATATCACACTGTGATGTGAAAACAGTATCAAATGTATGAAGGGTTACTACAGAAAGTGAAAAAAAAAAAAATGACAGCAATAAAAGCCTAACTTCTCCTCTACATGTTTTCCACTTCCATGGTAGGTAGCACAAAAAGTACTAGAATTAAACAGCAGGAAAGATTATTTAAGTCGGTGACAAGAGAAAACTTTGTAGTGGTAAAGATCATTGAGCACTGGAATAGCTTGTACAAGGTGACTGTAGAACCTCTGTTGCTAGAAGCTAGAGAAACTCTAGTCATGAATAACATAAGGGTTCTTGATTGTGCATGACAGCAGGATGGTGCACTACTTAATCTTTAAAGACCTTTTTCATATCTCTTTTCTAGGATTCTTTGAAAATTAAGAGACATTAAGAAGATGCAAAACAACTGTTTTACGTCTCCACTGCATAGCTTTCACAAGAACGTCTTGTAACATATAACTCTCCACAGTAACTCTAATATGTCTATATATACCTATAGCATGACTTGCAACACAAAGACCACATGAAAAGCAAGTAATTTACAATTCAGCAAATGCTTGACTATAAACATGCAATACTTAGTATCTGCTATTATTGTTCAAAGAAGCAAAATAATATTGGCCTCAATTTGAAGTGGAAATGCATTTTTAATGCATCATAAAGCAGATATTTCATCTAAAAAAATGAGCTAGAAATAACTTTCCAAAGAATATTCTAGACATACTGGAAATTTGGCATTCACATTTTAATTTAACTGCATGAGTTCTCCTACTATGAAGACCACCACCATGAATTATTTTCATTCCATCCAGTTCCTTATTTTTCAGCACTTAAGATGCATTTTTCATGACAGCAGAATAAGAATTTTTCACAGAACAAATAAAACTTTCCCCAGGAACAGCTAAGTTTCTTTTTGCGTATTGCTGTCACAAGGTATACCTCTGAGAAACAAGAAGGAGCTCGAGACCTACAGAACATCGCTGAGTTGCCATTCCTCTTCATTACTCCAATAGCCAAAAGCAGAAAAGCTGCAGAAAACAAAACAAAAACAAACAAACAAAAAAAGAAGAAAAAAAAAAGAAAAGAAAGAAAGAAAGGGAGTGGAAGATGGGGGCAAAAGAGGGGGAATAAAAAAGCATATGCATGCTGTGTGCATTTCAAAAAGAAGCTGACAGCATTATTACGAGAAAGCATTAAAGGTTATTGGTTTGACATTGGATATGCTCTTCTGGCAAATATACAGCTTAAGTACTGGCAAACAGATATTTTGACTGGTCTCTTGATGATTCTTCTTTAGAGAGTTTCAGTCTCTGTTTTCATACTGAAGCAATTCCTTTGTTTCTCTGCAGCAATTTTTCAGCTCTATTCCTTCCCCATGAGGACAGAATCACATGAGAATGCCAGGAATCTTTCTTCTTTTGCTGTGTTGTTTTGAGGTTGTTATTTTTTTTTCCTTTATCCTATTATTTCTCAGTCCCTTACTTGAGTCTCTAGGTTTTTGACAGCATGTCTCAGGTTTGCTGATATTTTAAACAGGTTGTGGATTAAGCAGAGCATGGAACAGGGCATGTCTCTAAATTGGAGAGACATCAATTTGATAGGTGGACCAGTCAGTGAATAAAGAACTGGCTGGATGGCTGCACGCAAAGAGTTGTGGTCAATGGCTCAGTGTCCAGCTGGAGACCAGTAACAAGTGGTGTCCCTCAGGGACTGGGGTTGGAACCGGTCTTGTTCAACATCTTTCTTGATGACATGGACAGTGGGATCGAGTGCGCCTCAGCAAGTTTGCCAATGACACCAAGCTGTATGGTTCGGTTGATGCGCTGGAGGGAAGAAATGCCATCCAGAAGGACCTTGACACACTTGTAAGGTGGGCTGATGGCAACCTTATGAAGTTTAACCATGCCAAGTGCAAGGTCCTACACCTGGGTAGGAGCAATCCCAGGCACAGCTACAGGCTGGATCGAGAACAGATTCAGAGCAGCCCTGTGGAGAAGGACTTCGAGGTGCTGAC
Organism: Psittacus erithacus; assembly: GCA_009867235.2. Taxonomy (NCBI): domain Eukaryota; kingdom Metazoa; phylum Chordata; class Aves; order Psittaciformes; family Psittacidae; genus Psittacus; species Psittacus erithacus. The sequence goes on from WYDI02030125.1 coordinate 15,687, forward strand.
TGATGAGAAAATGAACATAAGCTGGCAGTGTGCACTCACAGCCCAGAAAGCCAACCATATCCTGGGCTGCATCAAAAGGAGCGTGACCAGCAGGTCGAAGGAGGTGATCCTGCCCTCTGTCTACTCTGTTCTCGTAAGACCCCACTTGGAGTACTGTGTGCAGTTCTGGTGTCCTCCACATAAAAAGGACATGGAACTGCTGGAACAAGTCCAGAGGAGGGCCACGAGGATGATCAGGGAACTGGGGCACATCTCGTATGAAGATAGGCTGAGAAAGTTGAGGCTGTTCAGCCTGGAGAAGAGAAGGCTGTGTGGAGACATCGTAGCAGCCTTCCAGTATCTGAAGGGGGGCTATAAGGATGCTGAGGATGGACTCTTCATTAGGGACTGTAGTGATAGGACAAGGGGTAACGGGATCAAACTTAAACAGGGGAAGTTTAGATTGGATATAAGGAAGAAGTTCTTTACTGTAAGGATGGTGAGGCATTGGAATGGGTTGCCCAGGGAAGTTGTGAATGCTCCACCCCTGGCGGTGTTCAAGGCCAGATTGGACAGAACATTAGGTGACACGTTTTAGTTTGAGGTGACCCTGCCCATGGCGGTGGGGTTGGAACTAGATGATCTTAAGTTCCTTTCCAACCCTAACTATTCTATGATTCTATGAAAGGACATCAGCTTCCACCTTTATTTCCTATTCTGCTTCTGTAATGGCAGCAAAAGGTCCCAACACAGTGATATGCCCTCCCTCTCCCCCTTGATCCAATCCCCACACCACATGCCAGACTTTGCTTGCTGGCTTTCTCAATGCCCACAGCCTGCACTGGGATTCCCAAATTCGGAGGTGTTCAGCACAGCACACCACCCAGTGATGCAAACCTCTGACCCCAGGAGCCTAATGCGGGGTGGTGGGAAGGCAATGCCCTTCTTTTCCAAGACGTGCCTGCAGCAGCACCATTCCCTCTCCCCTCCTGGTATGCTTAGATTGTTTTTATCCCTGCTTTAAATTTTGATCCTTTAAAAACAATCAAACAAAACAAAACCCCCAGCCTTTGAATACAGCTTTGGAATTTCAGGTGTATTGACTGGGGTCAGGTCAGTATTGCACACCCCGAGAAGCACTCTGACCCCAGGGGCTCTTTGGACAGTTAGGTAACAAAACTGTAAGCTTGTCGTTGTGAAATTACATTTTTCCTCAATGTTATTTGCAAATAAATCATCAAATAAATAAACCAAGAAGTCCTTTTCAGCAGCTTGATTGCTTTCTCCTATAAGTTTTATATGTTTAATTTCTAATTTTTATTACCTCATTTACTTGTAAAGCCACTCCTGCTCTTTACCTCCACAACATACCCAGGGTGGTTGTGTGGCAATTATGAATAGTGCTCTAGAACACAGTTTCAGCAATTCACATAATGTAGATGATTAGGAAACAAGCTCATTAAGACTGGCAAAGGCAATGTCACATCCTGCATCTACCTTTCTGATACAGTGTGAAATGCTGCTTTTTTCTATTGGAAAGTAACAAATTTTTGACCGCTGTTTTCCACATTGTTAATTTTGGCCACGAAACATATTTGCTACTTGACACAAAGTAAGGAGAAAGGATAAAAGGAAAAAAAGGAGACAAAGGAAAATGAGAAAGCTATTTCTTTAATGAAGGACAGCTAGGGGATCTGGAAAATAAAAATATCTTGTGCTAAAGAGCAATGACATATGATGCCCCTAAAGGACATGATTCTTTTATTGACTTTCTGTATATTCTGCTCCAAGGGAATTAGACCCACATTATCATTCTTGCCACAGAAGTTTCTGCAGATGTTAGAATAATACAAGTGAAAGACAGCACTATTACCATACTTGCAAAATTGCTGCTGAAGAGCTTGCCTAGGCCTCTGCTTTTGTTTTCTCTGTTAGTACTGACACATTTTCGGTGAATTCCATCAAGAAACAAGGTTTATACACCTGCATAGACTTCATGACTCATCTACCTTTTTGCAAGCCTCTTACTAACTTTGTGACTAACCGTCCCATTTCAACCAAATTCAGACAAGGGAGGGAAATCTCTCTTACTGTGTCCAAACCTCAGGAGTCAGAAGCAGTTTCCAGCTCCCAGGTCCATACATGCCCTGCAACCTCTTCTATTTCCATTTTATGCTAGCAAGGACAGAAGAAACCTATAGTTCAGATACAAATTTTCTTTTCCCCCTGCCAAAGCAGTGACCACAGAGTTTATTTTTATTACTGCTTTTTATTTAATAATGTCAAAGTTCATTCATTCCTGCTTTTCTAGTTTTTCAATCAAGTCTTTTACATTCCAGGCTAACAAGAAATACCGTTTAAAAAATACTAATACACTTCATCGCATTGTTCCTAGGCTTATTTTTCCGCTACCTCCTGTTGAGCCAGTCGGTCACTCCCATGCTATGTAGTTTTTTCTAAAATCCAGTCTGAATACTCAGCAACTTTTGTGTAGACACCTGGCTGCCTGCGGCGAGCGCACCCTTCGCCCCAGCTGGTGATGCCCACCAGATACCACACCTCCTCATGCTTGCATGACAGCGGCCCTCCTGAATCCCCCTGTGCCGCAGGAGAAAAAGACAGAGCACACAAGGAAGAGCACTCCTCAATATTTCTCTGTTAAAGAAAGCCTTGATTAAAATCAGCATCATTCAGTGTTAACACCACCATACCTGCCTAGATTTCAATCGCTTTTGCGTAAGACTAATTAAGAGTACTGAAGCAAGTTTTCTGTTTTTCTAATAAATTGACTCCTAAATACTTTCCAGTTCTTGCAAATAATTTCCACTTTCCATGAAAGGTTCAAAACTACCTTTTAATTTTTTCTTTGTTTGTTTTAATTTATCTACATGCACTGATTTAAAACCCAATGAAGACGACATGTGCAAGTGAGAATACAATAAATCTGCCAATGTTTTCTCTTACAACCCCGGTTGCAGTATGCAACCTGGTTGTAGTTCTCTATGGGGCTTATCTTGTTTGAGAGATTCTGTCTCCCAAAAGATAAAACACCTCTCTCTCTTCCTTTCTCTGTTCCTAGCTGATCTTTCTGAACATAACATTCTTTATGTTCAATATAGCTGTTACAAGTTGTTGAGACAATAGCAAGTGTGTTATTTTTATAAAGCAGCATCTCCATATTCTGGTGCTCTGTATCAAATAAAGAAAGCTTAACTGGCATAGAGAAATAATTGTTTCCCACGTCAAAGTATTTTCACTTCTAATTACTCAATACTGATTACAGTAACAGTAACATCTTAACATAAAAATGCTAACTGTCAAACACTTAAAATGAAAATACTGTATTAGCAGAGAATTCAGTCTTACTAATCAGACTATCTTTTCTTGCATAAATTAACTCAGAATATTTGAATTAATGGAATTGCATGAATTTACAGCTGAGCAGAGAATTCAGATCACTAAACTCAAGCTGCTGTGCCATTTTGAACTCTAATAATGAGCAGACCAGTCTGTTGCCTTTAGTGTTCCATCCCCCATGCATTTTAATAGCATAGGTAGCATCCTCCCTTCTGGTTTGTACACAGTGGATGCTTTAAAATAAGCTTTCATGTACTGTATTTCATATCAAGTAATAAAAACCTGTTTTAATTGGAGAAATGCTTGGAGATACTGTACTTGCTTTCTTTGGATTTCTGATACTTCAAAGGAATACTGGCTTATTCCCTAAATAGATGAGGTGTATCTATACACACTCAGACTTTTTTAGCTATAGAATCTATCCACTGGGATTTCAATGTCACATAAGAAATGTTTTCCCTATACATTGATTTTCAGTGATTTTGGCATGCAAATGTGACAAGTTAAACACAAGCTCTATTGATAACCATATTTTTTCTAACAGTAATTAAAAAATAATCACAGTATTCAGTTATACACTTGAACAAATGGTTGGAATATATGACTATATACTGCCTCTTTACCTTACAAGCATCCCTTCCACCTTCATCATAGCCAGCACAGACCACTTTGTCCCCTATTCTGTGTTTCCGGTACCTTGCCTGGCATTCTTCTTTTGACATGAGGGGAACAGTAGCCTTCTGAAGAATATCTTGTACACGACCTATGGAATAGGAAGTATGAACAGAGAAATGTTTGCTTCTAGCAAAATTAAAGTTAAAACTGAACTCTAGAAATCCCCTGACAGTGATATTACAAAGTTGGAGGCCCCTGATTTTAGTGTTGTTAGACATTCATGACACTGATTTTTCTTTTTTTGTGTCACTAAACAATGTGAATCATCTGGTAATTTTAATTATTTTGTAATGCTTTTCATGTCTCATATCTGGGCAAACTTCAAAACTCCCTTGTGATTTGCAGTGAATCCTTGTATGAATATGGCTTTCAGGACAGACTTGGACCATTGCCATCAAAAGTATTGCTTTGTGTTACTAACAATTATTTCTTAGTAATGTGTCATAATAGGCTTGGAATCTTCCAGTTGCCGAATCAGTGCCGATCCATGCCCTAGTAGTTTACAGGATGGAAAAATTTGCAGATAGAATAAATAACAGTATTTGAGAGCATCCTGTTCTTAGACATTAACAGAAGTCAGCCTATATGATATCTACCTAAATTTGTTTCATATTGTACTCTAACCTTTAAATAGGAAGGTATATAAAGGAAAGGACACTGTTTAAATAGATGTGTATATATATATATGTATACATAAATATTACACACATAAAAATATAAATAAATTAATGCAAAAACATACTTTGGTAATTAACAGTTTTTTGGCCTACCCCCATGTAAAACCAGAGGAGTTGAAATCCCACATACTACCAAAAAAACAAAGTTATTGGCATTGTTTATAATCAACCTTCAGAATCATAAAAGCAACATACTTCAATCTGCAATTTCTAAAGTCATATGAATACAATCAGCATAAAAAAAAGAAAAGCATGGGTTATGTGCAAACAGTAATTCAGAACCTGGCAGTACAATGATAAGACTGTTGCCTTTTTTCAGCATGAAAATGCGTGTGCATTCCAGATATGTTCTGGGCTTTGGCAGTAGATTAAGATAGAATCTAAGAAAAAGTATTTGAGGGTTGTACAGGATATACTTAAGGTTGCATTCTTACACATTCCAAATTATTGTATCAATTTATAAAATCCAATTTCTGTGTCAGAGCATGGGGTTATTTAATGATAATTTCATACATCTTTCATATATGTTTTGTGATGTCTTAATAGAAGTGGATTCTAATTAATTATATTACAGTGCTAGCCAGATAGCAATAATGCTAGTCAAGAACATGCAGCATTTTCTTTAAAAAAAAGGAAGTTTCCTTCTTTTTTTTTTTTTTTAAAAAAAAGGGAGTGTGAATTTTGCAAGTAAAAAAACTCAGTGTTTAAATATTTATCTGTACCTTTTTCTTTTCTGTAACCCCATCCAATTACCCAACAGTCAGTATAAAGTATGTTAGTGTCTTCTTTCGATGGCAGGCAAATAGGCAGTTGAAGATCTAAAACACAACAGAAATATTGGTTTGACCAGCAAAGGCAACTACAACATTAAGGTTCTGTGAGCAACCTACACAATCCCTGATGATAGGCTCCATAATAAGCTTTGTTCCTTGCACTACATATCATTCTAGTCACATAAATAAAAGCCACCCATTTTTTTTTCAAAGGCAAAAGAATGAGATTCTCCTCAAACCCCAGTAACTGCATGCTAATGGAAGCCAGCCCAGGCATCATGCACATCTATACCAATGCCAGCCCTGTGTGATCCTGCACATTTTCAGAATTCCTCTGGAATATACTACATACCAGTAAAATTCATAGGCTTATCAAGTTTCATTAAAGCAATGTCATATCCAGTCTGTGCGTATTTATACTGAGGATGAACAATAATTTCTTCCACTTTGAAGAAGGGCGTATCCACATTTATTTCTGATTGTTTTAAAATACCAGCATAAACACGCCAAATGTTGGGATTTTCAAGACTGAGGGAAAAAGACAAACAGTCAGTCTGTGGCAAAAGACTTGCACTGATTTCGAGTTTGTGTGCAGATGCCAATATCTTCCCTTAATCCTGGATGTGCAGTGAACAGCACTGAGGTCATTGTTTCAATTTTTTATCTTCATACTCTCAAAACAAAGAAAGGTTTGCCTTGTCCGTCCCCTCCACTTCTTTCTGTTCCTCTCACTATTCATATTTGCATTCCCACATCAGCTTTCTCCTTTATGTTCAGACTCTCATTGTCCTGATCTTTCTTCATCCTCCTTTCCCTTCTGCCTGCCTTCTTTTATTTTCTCTTTTTCTCCTCTCATATACATATATACACACACACACACAGAGATATGTACTATTTTCAAGGGCATAACGCAAACCTGTAGTAGTACCTAAGATTCCTTCCATTTATCACCACACAACAGCTTTTTTAGTAATGAAAACAGGGTTGGGAATAGAAATTCAAGTCTATCCTGACAGTTATTTGTTAGGAAAATGACTAGCCAAGTAAATATAAAGTGCAACATCATGGACCTATATGACAAGTTCCAGGTAATCTTTATGGTCTTGACTTTACTTTGAGTAAGTTTAAGGGCTATTTCACTGTGATATTCTACCATTAAGGCTACCTAGAATTTTTGGCATATGCAATGAAGAGGATGCAAAACTTATCTTAAATAAACTTTCAAAAATTTTTGAAGATTTTATATATGAATTTATAAATATCAGTTAGGCTTGATACTTTCCAATGAACAAAGTCTATTTTTTACTTTTTCTTTTGCAAACATGTCTTCTATCTTTGCCTTTTATAATATTGGTAACTTCTACACTGGATAGCAGGTAGAGAATATTTTTAATACGTGTTTTTTTAGAAACTTTCATGGTTTGCCACTGGAGGCAAAATATTGGCAATACTATTCCATGTGAAAAAAATAGTGGGTAACATACTACACTGCATGAGTAAAACCACCTAATTTTGCACCAGATTGCTGAGTCAATATCCTCTTTGAAGCATTTTATCTGTTACCTACCCCTTCTCTCCCCATCAGACAGCATTGCAGCCTTACACTTTTTATACTGTAAATGACAGGATAACCTAGTTTTCAGGGGATGACAATCTAACAAAGTAAATTAATCATCTGCATGACAAATCATATCTTCACAAGTAATTTCATGACCCAAATTTGATGGTAATTTAATTAACAATACAGACTATACTCATCAGTGCTGAAATCTGCATTAAAAATAGGTTATTAAGTGACTGATTGATAGGCTTTAGGAAAAAAAAACCCAACCAACCAACCAACCAGAAAAACTGTTAAAGGAAATCCAGAACAATTGGACTCTGGATATTTCATGCAATGCAGAGATAGGTAGCTCAAGTACCAGAATAAGGCTAATTGGGCCCCCATAGAGATTTGTGTCCTGATCAAATTAGTTAACTTGCACTCTGCTGCTGAAGCTATCAGATTAGTACTATTTCTCAAGTGCCATGGAGAAACCTCTGAGATAAGTAATTTGAAGTTTGTGAAATGGAATAACCTAGCAACAGATTTCCCTTGATAAATGATATACTGTTACCGTAAGAAGCTTATATCACATCAGACTGTCTACGTTTCCGTAGGTTTCTGATATCTGCCTTAGAATTCCATCTATACGCGTTAAAATAATTTAGCATCAGCAGAACAGTACTATGTTACAAAGGGAGAAAGTATGGAGTTCCAGTTACATTAAGGATATGTATATTTTACCTTAGAAGTTCATTTTTTGGTTACATTAAGACAGTTTATTTTACTCTGGTCCTCATTTTTATCTTTCTGAAAGGTAGATCTTAACTGATCTCACACTGGATGAAATTTTTGGGTTTATTTGTACATTTACACTTACGCCTCACCTCATGACGCAGTGAGCAGCTGTAAGAATCCACTGGCTGCTGATGATAGAGCCCCCACACAGGTGTCTCTGACGAGACAACTTCACATGCAAGCTGACTTGCCACGGCCATTCACCAGGAGCAGAGTCTGTCCCTCCAACGATCCTAATAGTTCTTGCAGAATGCTGCATACACACTAGAGAAATAATTCAAAACTTTGCTTAAAGATAATTTGCACTCACCAATAAAAAATGAAGACTACTGCTGATCCCTGAAGAAGGACCAATCTTTTGCAAAGAAAGTGATACCTGATCCATTTTAAAACCTTTATGACATTTATGATCATAAAGTCATTGAAGCCAAATTCAAAGCGTTATTGTTGGCATTTACAATGTGCAGACCTGGCCAATGTCACATTTTCAGAATACTCTTTAACTTTACAAGGCATCCTACTGGTACAATGCAACCAATTCACTTAAAAAAACACAAGAACCAAACAAACAAAAAAGAGGTTTTGGCCTCCTGTACTGACGTTAGTTAAGCAGTCTCTTTTACATGAAAGAAGTTGTACTTACCAGTACTGGCCTTTTTTTTACATAACCTTAGTGAATATCCAGAGATCCTTCCTGGCCCATGTACTATTTCCACTGGAGATCCATTCAAGGACATTTTTAGGTGACACTCACACTTTCTGCCAACAAATTCATGCAAAAATTCCATTTGTACATTTTTTTCTTTTCATGCAGAACACACACATCCCCATTGCACATTGCAAGTCTGTGCAGTGATTATTTCACCAACCTTTGAACATTTTGAAAAATGTAACTCACCCTTCCTCATTGCATGAATCTTGGAGGGGATAATAGGTAAAAAATTGGCAGCGGATCACATCTGTGCAAGCCTGCTGACAGGCTCTGTGTCCTTTAGTGTAAGTGACATTGAGTTCATCTCCCAAAAAATTCATATGTATGTAAGTGCGAGAATTGCAGGCTGTAAGAATGGGAGCATTCCAAACATCAGAAAGTCTATCAATTTGATTAATTCAAAATTAGTATTTTCATTTTAATTTATTGTTTACCCGGAAATGATCTTCTGCAATTTAGGAGACCAAAGCCTGATACAGCATTTTCTCGTGAAATAAGCGCCTCTGGTATCCCACTTGTTGATGTCTTCAGAAGGCAAAGATTTCTAAAATGAAATTCTTTTTATAATGACTAAATATGTTCTCACATTCTAAAATTCATTGTTTAAGTACTGGTAAGGAAACATTCTTTCTTAAACGTGTGTTTTTCTCCCAAGTATCTATATGTTAAAGTATTTCATATGAAAATGCATTCATTAAGTTCACTAATTTACACTAAATTGAGGTGGCTTTTGCAGTTCTGTGAAATGGCAGATGACTGTACTACTAAAGATTGTACAGCATTTACACATATGTAGAAGTGGTGATTTTAGATGATACATGCCATCGCACTTTTGCTTCTCATTGAAACTCCTTTGAAATTTTATACTTCTCTTTTGTGTGGAACGTAGATTTTTACCTATCCTCACTACTAAGTATGAAAGAAGAAAACTCAATAGCAATTTTATTAAACCTGTTAACTTTATAAAAAATCTTTTCAAGTAAATAATACTGCTGGGAAACCAGATGACTTTTCTGATAACTTCATAAAATTCAGCTTTATGTCATTAAAGCAATCTGGAGGTTCACTGTTTCTTTGATGTGTATAATTCTTTTCAGATTAGCACCAGATATGCAGCTGATCCCTGATCACACTGGAGAAAGATGAAATGCCCACAGAAAAATATAAACTTATAAATCCAAAACCAAAAAATTGTACTATACTGAAAATAACCTTTCAATGAAAAATTCTATAGGTATAAAGAAAATAGTGGTGAAAAAAAAAGACTGTGTGGATGAGTCTTTTTTAAAGTCTACTTAGAAACTTGAAGTTAGATATCATACTCACCTTTGTGATTTTATTTGCCATTCCCTGGTAAAGAATGTAAAGAACAAGCACTTTGGAAAATATGTACAAATAGTTTGGCAGGCAGAGATATCTGGAGTGAAAAAACTTGTAATATTTATTCCTGAAAATTCTTGATCTTCAAAAATGTCCATTTGACAGTCTGTATAAAAAGAGAACAAAATATCAAAATTCCAAACATTTCATTATGTCATCACAATATTAAGGTTTACAAATTATTAATTTCTATCTTTAGTCACATTTTCCTTCCTTTGTGACTGATTGATAAGCTAGCAAAATAATACCACATTTTAACCGAAAACTATTTCTCAAGAACATTTTTGAGTGTGTTAACTCATGGAGAGGACTGCTGAGTAGGGATAAGATTCATATAGAGAAGAGGAGAAATCACAGAATCAGAGAACGGGTTAGATTGGAAAGGACGTTAAAGATCTTCCAGTTCCAACGCCCATGTCATGGGCAGGGACACCTTTCACTAGACCACGTTGCTCAAAGCCCCGTCCAACCTGGCCTTGAACACTGCCAGGGATGGAGCAGCCACAGCTTCTATGGGCAACCTGTGCCAGTGCCTCACCACCCTCATAGTGAGGAAAGTCTTCATTACAGCTAACCTGAATCTACCCTTTTTCAGCCAGAATACAGATTTGTTAATCTAATAGGGAATACTGTCAAGTAGGAGCAATGGAGACGAGTGTATAAATTCACAGTTAGGAATAAATCATTGTAATCTAGGCAAAGCCTAAAATAATTAGGGTAATGAGTATATCTAAAAGGATCATAAGAAGACTAGAAGAAAAATAATGAGATTATCATTTTAACACTTCATTTAATGTTATTTGAAAAGTAGGCAGAATGAGCAGGAGTAATGTAGTCTACCCTCTGACACTACCAAAATAATAAAGCAGAGGCTTGGCAGGATAATTCACACAACCAGACTATATAGCAGCAACTGGAAATGCTAGCATGTTTAGAAAGAGAAAAATGCATTGCCTCCTCCATACTTGAAGTCTCTAGCCAAAATCCCAGTGAAACAATGACAAAAGGATAAAAAAGGAAGCACCAATATGGAGGAGGTTTCTTGAAACTATCAAGCTGTCAGGACAGTAAAAATAATGAAATTATCCAAACACAAGACTGTGGCAGCAGAGAACTTCAGCCATTGAGAAAGTACAGTAGACAAGACAACACTTCCCAAATGAGTTAAAGAAATACTGGGAACATCTTACAACAGAAACGGAAAAAGAGTAAAAGGGAAGGTAGAGTTTAATGTGGCTCCTGTTAATTTGGTGAGGTTTTTGAAAAGCGTAAGTATGGAAGGATGACAACACTGGACAGTAATTACACAATAAAAACAGGAAAAAAAACAATCAGGACACTAGAAAATAAGGGTTAATGAATGAGAATTAGAAAGTAAGATGCCATGTTAAGGGGAAATCAAACTCAGGAGAATGGATAGTTTCTAAAGAAATTATATTTAAAGCATAAATATGGATCCAAAAGTTCAGGGAAGCTAACCCGTGATCTCAGTGGTCATGTTCAGTGATTGCTTGTTCGGTATTCAACGACCTCAAGGAAAGCACTTTGAAAGAACAGAAATACAGACAGACTGCTACAGATGTGCAATAGCATGTGTGTTTAAGGACAAAATCAGAAAGCAAAGGCACAAAATGAAAGGCCAGATAGAAGGGAACAAAGTGTTGAAACACAAATACAGAGTGCCATTAAGGTAGCATTAAGAAGCTCAGGTTCTGCTCAGGGGAAAATGAAAGATAATGGCAAACTGCACAAGAAAGGCTAAAGAACTGCCTTTTCTTAACTTTGCCCTCTTCTTCATGAAAACAAACTACAGTTAGATGGTCAACAACACTAGCATTACTGAGCAGAGGAAAGAGGGCATTGCAAAACAGGAAACAAAAATTCCGTATTAATGGTTTCAGTGGCCTTAGAATCTGACTGAAGCAACCTCAGAATTTCTTGGTACAATTTAACTTTTGGTGTTTACAGAGGACTGCTGTGATTCCATAAGCTTTGAAAGGGGAAATATCTGATTTTGAAATAAGGACGCTAGAACATACACAGCATAGGACTAGTCAGCCTAAATCGAGTCAGAAAAAAATCTAGAAGAAATATTTAAATAAACCCATTTCAGATATTTGCAACGCAACAAGGCAAAAGGCAGAACTGAGATTTAATGACTACATTTGACAAATCTCTGTCTGGACAAATATAGCTGATATGCCTTCGATTAGGACAGATGACCTCTTGACCCAGTAGTACTATGTATGCTTCTATGATCCCATGATTCATTCCTTCTCTTTCTCTCCTCTTGGCTTTCTCTCTAGACACAGAAAGCAAAGAAAGATTGGTAGGAACAAGATTGACCTCCACATGCTTTCAAAACCCCTGATTTAATTTGTGATGAATCATTACTTCCTTATCATCATTGTTATAAGCCATAAACATCTTCAGTAAAGTCTCAAATGGTTTTTGATTTCTTTTTTTAACTTAAAATCATATTGTTTGTGCATATGTCATAGTTCTCTGATTCCTTTCAAAGCCAGTGAGAGGTACTTTCTTGTGATTTTTTCTTTAACCACAAATACATGTCTTTCTAGTATATCTTAAATCAAGAGTTTAGGAAAAAAAACAATCTTCCCTCCATTTTCTCTCATACACATAGTGAGGGAACAGTTAATTTATTTTCTTCTCCTTACAAAACTTTTCTTTCTTTTATCACTCTTCACACTTAAAGAAAAATGAAGTGTCTTCATTGTTAAGATCTGAACAAAACTACTTTTTTGATAGTTTCCAAGGATTGTTACTGCAGTATGACTAACAGAATCTGAAGGAAATATATTGATATAGAAAAAAAGATGCAGAGTGTCTACAAAATCTGATTTATATGGAAGAAATAGATTATCTGTGAGCTAAAATAAAGCTATATCTAGCAGAACATCATCATCATTAAGAAGGAAAAATACTACACAGCAAGGCAAGGTGGAGGTAGATTTTCTTTTTTAAAAGGTGTTTAAATAGTGAATAAGAAGGTATAATGCACACTGTTTGATCTTACACTTCAGAGTTTTGCCTGAATGATGATTGCGGGAACAAGCACAAACACTGCTTTCACTACAAATCATCTGCAAAACACAGAGACATCCCTCTGTATCGGCCAGTTGTATTAGAAAGCTGCAGGTCTTCATTAACAATTTCAAAGTGCATACAAGATATACAAACAGAATTTAGAAAGCTTTATAGTCTTCTGATCTTTGATTTTGATGGGATTTTATCTTTCATTTTTGTATCCATGTTACAAAGATAACATGCAATTTCATCAAGCTAATTTTATGAAAGAAATCTTTAGATCTTCAAAGCAGACAACTGTTTTTGTAAGGCATGATAAAATGGGAAAACAAAAAAGATCTGAGCCTCCTTTGTGCCTGAGAGTATTACCTATATTTGCAAGAATAAGTTTATATTAGAATAATTTTACGTAATGAAACATTTATACAAAAGACAAATGTCAGAGAGAGACTGCACCTTATCATCCACAACCCTTAAAACTAAACTGAATCAGAGATTTATATAGTTACCTATTTCAGAAAGCTGGCATGGCTTTAAAGAGAATCCAGACACAATCTCATCAAGCACCTTTATGCTGGTTGGAGTTCCTACACTGGTATGTTTCAAGAAGCATTTTTTACTGAATGACAAAGAATAAAGAAAGTGGTAAGACAGCAGGCCATCTTCCTTGGTCTATGCCATCCTCCTGGCCCCATAATTCCATGGTGCATGTGCTGGCCATGGGCCAGAGCAATCTCTATTCTCCACAACAAACTTCAAATGAGGAACAGGACTAGCTGAACAATGCTTAACTTTAAAAATTGATGAGATAAACAGCTCAAAAATAAGTCTGATAAAAATGAAATAATGTCTCTCGCTGCTCTGATGATTCTCTTTTCAGAGCAATAGAGAGAGCAAGTTTTCCCAGACCAACAAAGTTGCACACCTAGCAATATAATTTGCATGAAAGTATCTCCAAAAGATTTTGATTTTATTCAGTGCTATGATAATCAAGTTTGTCTTTCTCACCAATGGAAAATGAAAGCTCATTTACTTCAGACATTTTCCTATCTGTGAGTTTGAAAAATCATTGCAAGGATGACAAGTCAGGAAAAATAATTTTCTTGAATAAATTCTCATGCCTTAGACTGCTCTGAGATTTACACTGCCAAAGCACAGCACTGTCCAAGGAAAGAGATCAAACTTGTGTTTACCGAAAGCTTGCATCATGAAATGTTTCTGAGGCATATGTAAAAAAATGACAACGATTGTCATTGGTACATCTTTTTTGACACTGTTGATAGCTGTCAGTCATAGTAACATCATGAATTTGCCCTTCCATATCGAGTCCTGTGTGAACATCTGCACTGCAAGCTGTGGAAAAAAAAGAGAGACCAAGTTCTGAAAACATGCTTCTGTTCTCCTTCCCACCCTGCATCTCAAGCTGCCCAAAAGACAAGTTCGTATGACATAGCCCTCACAATACAGATTCCACCTCCCATGCTCACTTCAGTTACATCATATTTCACACGTACTTTTAGTAACAAAATCAGAAGTGTAGGTACAGTATGGTACTCCATGCCAGAGAAAAAAAAACACAGACTTTGACAACACCTCTGCCTACATGAAAAGGAGCTCTGACAGCTGCGGCTGAGACCATGATGACATTAAGCAAAGCTAGCCAAACACTGGAGGTATTTTTAAACATATATGGGTAGATTTCCCTTTTAGTGACATCAATCTGATTCTCGAGTAACTCTGGTGATATTAATTAGTCTATATAACATAACAAATAACATCCCATTGAAATCTATTTTGCTGGGCCAAAGCTACTCACATATATGAATGTGACAGGATGTTGGCAAGAAAAGGCTTTTAAAAGTCCTGACTGTTCTGAAAGACAAGTGGTCAGAAGAAGCAAGTGCAACTGATTTGTCAATAGCTGCAATAGAGAACTTGGATAAAGTAAGACCCATTTAGCCCTGGCATATTGAGGTGCTATACTGATAAAAATGAAGAATTAGCTTGACACCATAAGACACTATTTGGTCTCAAAGTCAGGAACTGAATAAATGCATTCTTATTCTGTTTTTCTGCAGTATCATGCTATGCTTAAAGCTGATCTTCTCTTAATGACATCATTATGATGGTAGAAGTTTAAAATATATTTGAAACGAGGCATTTAATAGGCTTTATATATGCTTGCTGGAAACTTGCAGGTATGGCAGGCTGACACTAAGACTATGCATAGCACATATACACTGAAAGATTGAGCTGCTAATAAATTATTACGCAGAATCATGAAGGTAGCAACATCACTTTGTGACTGTGCAATTCTGGCTTCCTGGACACCTGCTCTACAAAGCTGTAAAGCAGGGCACCATGAGCAGCTTGCTAGAGTTGAATTGCAGTGGTAAATCAATCTTCAGAACTAAAGCTACTAGCTAAAGCACAGGCTCCTATCTGCCTCTAGGAAATGAAATAGTGACCACAGGAGCATAATTTCCCTGTTACCTTTTCTGGGGACCTTGGTGGTGGATAATTGGGGCTGAAGGGTGAAACCAGTAGAAGATTTTGTAAGCTGTGTTTGAAAGGGATCTAGCAAAGAACATATATAATACTGCTTGGCTGCTTCCCTGATTGTATTCCAGTTTCCAAAAACGTTAATTTTCCAACATCTGCTATGTGATAGAAAACATAAAATGCATAAACCATATCTTACCACTAATTTGGACGTCACACTGTTTTAAGGAATGTCCAGAGATAGCTCCTTCCATATCCACTTTTGGCAACATTTCTGTTTCACTGTCTTTTAAGTAGCAGGAAAACCTGTGTTTTAAAATGCAGTAATTCACAGCTTTTGCAGTAGAGCACAGACTTTCATAATTGGTACTCAGATGAAATGCAGACTGCCCAATATCCCTCGACATTAAAGATTAGACAAGTGCAGTTTGGAGAAAGATAGGGTAGAGCTGCATCTGTTTTGTTGGCACTAGTGGTAGGTGAGTTTACTCAGTGTTACGTGAGAACTCTAAGAGATGTCATTAAAGCAAGAAGCAGATCCCAGGGTTTGGAGGACAGAAATGCAGTGGGCATAGAGAGGGAGGACAGCCTCATCCTCTCAGGGTACTGAAGTTCTTAATTATTAGAAAAAAATGCTAGAGAGAGAAAGTGGGAGACAGGAGCAAGGATCACTGGAGATATGAAATTGCTCATATTGCTCCCCAACAATAAACACATGGCACAGAGGAGGAAGTGCACAGTCAGTTCTGTTTCCTTGAAAGGGTTGGTATGCGAGTGTCAAAGATTGGGCATTACCACAATTTAGCTTTTGAATTTAAGGAAATACTCTTTTAGATCACCAGTTTTAAAGGCACATGACATTGTTTTCCATGGCAACCCTTTACCTTTCCCTGTGTGCCTGTGTTCTGTCAAAACATTACTATGTGAATGTGAACATTCTACCTTTTTGCAGGATCTTTAGTCCATGTAGCTGGCAAATAGGTGAAGAGCAGACAGGTAGGATGGAAAGTACACACTACTTGGCAGTAATTGGCACTTGGTGTAAAAACCGTAGTGAGGTCTTCTCCTTGGAAGTATGTATCTTCATAGATCTGAGTCACACATTCTGATAAAGAATAACAAAATGTGTACATTATTAGAGATCAGAGACACACAGTTCATCAGGAGAGGGAGAAGCCACTGATCCTTTTTATCATTGACCTTGCTTTTAAGACACTCCAGCAGAAGAGGGTGAGGAGGATGAGTAGCACAGTTCCTCTGAATCTTACCTTTGCCTTATTTCCTCTGCCTATATTCCTGAGGAAATAAAACTCTCTGAGGTGTCTCTCCTCTGTTCCCTGCCTTGTATCCAATGCTGGAGCAAGGCAGCTTGAGCCAAGGCAGATGCCAGAGCAGCAGGATGTGCCACGAGGCAGATCTGCACAGCAGAGAGGAAGGGACCTTCTCATGGCAGACCTCAGGAGGAGCAAAAGCATCTCCTGAGAGAAACTAATACGAAGCACCATAAAAAAGAATACCAGGAGAGGGAAGCACAGAGACCAAAAGGAATCAGCAAGTCGCACATCCTATCTTGTTTAGGGATGATCTGAGACCAGAGTCCCAAGCAATTCCCCTGTGCACAGCTTCAATGATTTCCAACAACTGTTCCCTCACACTCCACCCTGAACCCACTCTGACTTGTTTCACAATAAAGAAAATGCTATTACAGGAGTGGTGTCTCAGGAACTGTCCAGAATAAAAATGAGCCAGACTAATACCTTGCATCTACAAGAATTCATCATCATTATTAAACTCTGTAAGGAAATCTACTCTTGCTGCAGAGCCATACATTGAAGATACCTAAACAGCAACCTGTTCTCATCTTTCAAACTGAAGACATTTGCAAGATCTCCATGTTAAAACACACAGGAACACTAGTTTTCCAGAGGAGCCCACTCTCTTCTTGTATTTTGCCCTCCGAAGAGGTAGCAAATTGGCAAATACGTTAAATTTTATTCCTTTATTTACAAAAGTGCTTTTCTTTAGCTAAAAGATAAAGAGAAAATCCTGTATTTTTACAGAATGGAAGGACACCCAACTGAAAGCATTCTATTTAGCTGCTTAATCTGTTACTACAAAGCGATTCTACTTTACCAAAAGCTGTCTGAAACGAAAACCAATGGAACTATTATATTGGATTTTACAACTTTAAAATATTACAAGTCATTTTTATTTGTTATTGTGATTATAAATTATACTTACGTAATTCTATGCTTCCTGCACATGCGTAAAATATATAATTTACCTAAAAAAGGAATTATTAGGCATATGTGCAAGATGCACTAATATATTTAAAGATTTGTTGTTAATACAAAATTTGTATTTTATAGGCGTCCAAATTTTCTGGTTTCTGTATTTTGAAGATCTTTCTCTAAAAATCTGTACTGATTAGTCTCAGTAGAGTTTCTTCACCCAACTTCGTCATTAATAGAAAAGCAGTTTTTGTTAGAAAACTCTAAGTGAATTTTAAAGTCAAAAGAAAACAATATTGCAAATATTTGCTTTATCAGACATTTTGTATCTTATTTACCTTCTCCTAGTATAAATTATCACCAAAAAGATTTATTTACACTGTAAAACTATGTAAAACTCTTAAGTTCTGAAAACTGTAATTTAATACAAATATTTCCTAGTCCTCAGAAATGTTCCAAGATTTTTATTTTGCTGAGATTTTAAGCCATGTAAAACCGTTTCTTAAATAATGCTACCTTTATCAAACGATTTTGCTACAAAGCTGTTGCCCAATTTTCTTCCAAGAAAACAGTTAATACATTACTGAACAGAAACCTGTGCTAGGCCTGAGTTAGAGTTTATCAGCTCAGCACATGGAACTTCAGGGAAATGAAAGGCAATTTTGTAGTTTGATTTTTGCTAACTGAACTAAGTAAATCATTAACAGATTGACATTGAAAAACAGACACAATCACTGATGTTCCAGTGTATCAAGAGAATTAAAAAAGTCCCCAACATTTACAATAAAACAACTGGTTTGGGAGTTATTCACATGTGCTGCAATAGTCTTTCAAGCATGACAGTACATAGGTGTTTGTTAGGTATTTTTTACATCCTTAATTTCAGACAAATAGAATGAGTGAATAAGACTCGAGGGTGGTGGGGTTTGTTTGTTTAAAAAATATAAAAAGGGCTTTTGGCTCTGAAGCTCTGTTGGCTGCTGTCCCTCAGGGAGGCAGCTGGGCTGAATGTATCACTCCTTCCTCCTACCCCAAGGGCAGCCTCTGGAGAAGGGGTTAAGACTCTCGGAAGAGGCAGCCAGTTTACCCCAGCACTGCCAGGCTTGAGCCTGCAACAGCCAACACACATTACTGCAAACTTCAGAGAGCTGTAACTTCTGCTTGGGGGAACCAGGTTAATGCAAAGTCAGCCGAGAAATACGGGACACAACCCCACCTCCTGCACTCCTGTCTACCACAAAGGGCTCCCTTCCTATGCTGCTGCTAAAGCTGCTAATCTTGCTGTTGTCTGTAGGACACTGAACATCACACCAATTTCACAGCTATGAGCTGGATGCAGTCTCAGTCTGCCAAAGAAAATTGCCCATAGCATGGTCCCATGCATGCTAGGTGAGGTGACAGCATGGGGGGGGTGGGGTGGTGGTGACAGGATAATGTCAGTAAAGCCTTGTAATAACATTCCATTAAAGCAACAGAGTTATGTGAGTTACCCAGACTTAACTGAGCACAACCCAGCAGAATCAAGACAGCTCTCGGAAAACTATACTGTAGTTACTCATCATCTCCCCTTCTAGAAGAGTTGCATTACTCCATGTTCCTATCTTAAGAATTATATATTCACTTACCACTGTAAACGGAAGCAAGTAAGAAAATGAAATAAAAAGTCTGATAAATCCCAATCATCCTAAAAAACACAAAATCATTCTTTAGGATATGTTTAATAAAGAGTGCATAATTAGTTTTAAAAAGTGCTACAAGGCATATCACTGATTTACACTTGTACTTAATGCCATTAATTCAAAATGACATTGAGAATTACAAATTACAGCTGTGATATGCAGTTGAGGGATATATAAAGTAACTTATAACAGCAACAAAGGCTTATTTTTACTAGGGTTTCAAGCAAAGCTTACAGGCACTCAGAGAATTTCTGCTTTGTTTTACAGCAGAATATTTATTCTTGCTTAGACTGGGAACAATATTCCAAGAATATGCCATTATTAATCCTGACTCTGTCCTGGTAGTTAAGTGGGTACTATTATCAATATAACAAACAAATGACTTGCACTCACTGCTTCTGGTATATGTTATATGAATTTTAAACCTTTTCTTCTCTCCATGTGCTGCAATTAAGCTACCAAAGAATTAAATAAATTAACCACACAACAAAATCCATAAATAGATCAATGTACACTGTCTTCTGGCTATGAAAACCTTTCACTGAGTATCACCTGCAAAGTTACAATAATGATTACATACCTGAACATACAGTAGGACTGGATGAATGGCTAGAGTTTATGCTTGTAGTGGTAACTTATCTTCAATATTTACTTTGAATGGGCACTCTTTCTGTCAATATTGTTACTGACCTTGGGCCATTTTCAAAGCATACATCATCCAGACCACACTGAAATCAATGTCCAGGTTTCACACCAGCTGAGGATCTGCCTTTTGATGACATTTAAAAATAAAAGGCAAATTGCTGGGTCAGAACAGCCAGAGTATCTGCTGCTAGCACAAGAACCTATATAAACAGGGAATGAGATCCTAAGAGTAAATCCTGAGTTGGGGCAGAGGGAAATCCGCATGAAATCTGTAAGACTAGTGACTCAGACCCAAGCAAAGGACACCATTGAGAAACTTCTGTAACCAAGGACAGAATCATCATCTATGTTTTCTTACTACAACACCATTTTCTAGATACATTCCCTTGGCAAATGGAGACAGTTATATTCTTTAATTATGTATTTTGTGCTGTCTTTTCTTTCTCAAGTTCTTATTCATCCTCTTCAATACTCTGCAGAAATTATCCCCTCTACTTCTGTGAAGTAGTTTTACTGTGGTGCTTTCTATGGTTCTAAGAGCATCTTCAGTATCCTGGAACTCCATGACTTGCAAGTCAGTAAGGTCTCCAGATCCTCCTTACAGAGGAAGAACTGTCTCATAGGAAGTCTTCATACTCTTCTGTGCATCATTTTGCTTTGTCTTGACATGCTTGTAGGAGAAGACTCAAATATTTTCTGTGCAGCAGCTTTCATTTCTATGTACTGTCTTCTGTTTTAATGTGTAACAGTGACAACGGAGAGCGCTAGAAGGCTTTACAGCAAAACACATTAACAGTTTATTCCTGTAACATGAAATGTTTTGAGTCTAAGATGCCTGTACAGCTCTCATATTCAGCTCTGAAGAGGAGCTTTTCCATCAGCTGTGAGGTGTGTATCATGGGAGTACAGCTCTGGGAGAGAGCTCCAGTCAACACGACTGAAGTCTTCCTGTGCAACCACATGTATGACAGTTTCTCTTTTCTCATCTGTAAAATGATGATAATCTTTTACAGCTCTGTAAAAATTATCACCTTCGCTTCAAATTACAGAATTTTCATAATCATGACAGTAATCACAAAACCCGCCATGTATATTTATAGATAAAACAAGCTGAACTTTTACGTTTGTGCTTGTCAACCTGCACTATTATTTAATTAAACTTTTTTTCCTTATTTTATGTGTGTGCATTTCACTTGGTGACACAAAGGGATTAGAAATACTCTCCAAGGACTTTTACTTCATCTTCATTTCTCATCCAGGCTTTCCAGCTCAGCTACGGGGAAGTGTTATTGCAGTTCATTACTGTCCTATTAAAAAAAAAAAGCCACAAGAAAACTCCAACCTCACACTTCTGGAAAAGTAAGGTATGCAGTTCAAATCTGCAGAAAAAACAGGACAGATTTGTCATAAATTTCAGCAAGATCATGTGTCTCATCATACAGTATGCAGTCATATCCATTCTTCAGAAGCTTCTGTAAGATTTCATTCCTATAATACATTATCTCTGTTCTAAAAATTTGTCTCAGGAAAAGGAATCTTTTGGTGATGCCTTTTTGTTTCATAAGCAAACTAGTGGGGAGGGGGGGAAAGACAAAAAAGACTTTCTTAGAGCAGTAGTTCTCACATTTAGGTATCATACTCCTTCAAAAAGTCAAATAATTTTAACTGTATCTATATGGACATCAGTTGGATTTGAAAATCTGAGAAGTAAGGAAGCAATGCTATTCAAAGAAAATCAAAATGAGCACGCTCATGTTGGAAAATAAATGCATTTTCTCTCAGTGGGCCTGCTACTCACATGACAAACACTCCCCTGTCTACAGAGCTGCACTGCTGCTCTGATCAGCAGAGCTCTACTTCTGTATGAAGACAAGAATGTGTTACAAACTCTACGTTTATGAATGAATTATTCTTTATTATATTATAGAACATATTTACTACATGGAAAATTATAAAATATGCTGAGACAAATTCTCAGCTGGTATCATTTTTCTGAGTTTCATTGAAATCCAAAGAGATTACATGATTTAAACTAGGAGAAGAGCTAAAAATTCAAAGTGCATAGAATACCAAAACCATTTAACACTCCTTAGGCTCATAAAGGCTCCACACATAAGATTACTGTCGTCTGAATTCCCTCATTGTATTCATTTAGCTACCAATAATATTCTGGCATCCAAATCAGGATATTGTAATTAAGAGTCAGTAATTCAGATGGCAGAGTTAAAAGAAGAGTTCATCAAAACACTGATAAAATGGAAACATTTTTTTGATGATACAAGTGCAAAATATAGATCAGTCCTCTGAAAGAAAAAGGATTGCTTGTTTCTGCTTTGAATGTTTCATTTTGACTTGGCATTTAAAAACAAAACAAAACCTGCTTCAGCGTAAGTTGTCAGCAAGTTCTTCAAGATTACATCTCCCTGGCAGTGCAATTACCTACTAGACTGATACTGCTTTTTGCCTATTCCCACTGTGATTTATGCAAAATCTCATTCATCTGCAAAGGTGTCAGGAATTAAGGAATTGTTTCACTTCAGGGAAAGACTAAATCGACATTACTCTGAGTCAGGTCTAATTCTGCCTCATGAAACAAAATCCCACATCTCTTAATGGCAATTCTATTCAAAAAGCAGCTTCAACATGGGAGGGAAATCTACTTTCTGTGATGAGATACCTGGCAGTCATGACATGGAATAAGAGGAAGAGCATCTCATAGGGCATGAGGGAAGGAAGCTACCAGCAAGGCAAGAACAACACAGGCTCTCATTTCGATACGGCTTTGTGAACATCCTTCCATTTGAAAGAAGATGCTATAATAACATGAGCCTACTTCTGAATGCAGAAGGGGAAAAAAAAAACAAAACCAACAACAAAACCAACAACAACAACAACAACAACAACAAGAAAAAACACAACAAAAAAACCAAACCCAAAAAACCCCCCCCAAAAAAACCCCTCCAAAAAACCACTTTCCACCCCAAAAAAACCACCAAAACAAAAATAAGCCCCAAAAACAAATTAAAAAAACCAAAAACAAACCAACAAACCAAATAGCCTAAAGCATTCTCTATGTATCTTTAATTCCCCATGGTTATCATTATGTACATGGCAAAGGACAGAGTGAAATGATGCTGCTAAAACAAGTTATAGAAATTGAATCTTGATCTTTCGTTTTTACAATCAATACCCTGGAAGCTTTTCATCTGAGTCCAAATGACACTGTCTGAGTGAAGAAGCCACTCTCTCACTAAGTCAGTCTTCTTGTGTTTGACTTAATTCCACCCAAAATGGCTGCAAAATGATGGCTAGAATAAGTTATTCAGCAATTTGCAGGAAGTGCTGGATTGCACATTGTACTGAAATAAAAGAAGCATTGAAGTTCTATATCCTGCAATTTCATGTCAGTAATAGTCTTGCTAGAAATATAGCCCAGAAATAACCACACACCAGATGCCAAATAAAACCAATCCAGACAAAATTCAGGATAATATTAATATATATGTATATTTTAATATCACTGGGGTATTTTTGCTCGGTTTTGTAAAAGGGCTTCTGTTTTCTTTGTTATAAACAGTTAATCACATTAACTGCAGAAGGCCTTGCTGCTTTGTAGCTAAAACATCTGCGGCTGATTACTGTTAGACATAGGGAAGACAGACAGAATGTTTCAATGTAGAAAGGTCCAGTGCTTTGATCATGCCTGTAAATTGTCAAACAGTAACACTTGGGCAAGTTCTACGTGTCCCTGCACTGGGATCCCAGCCCGGACTTAGGTCTGCAGGTTCGGGCTTACTGAATGCCTCTCTTTGCTCAAATAATTTGACTTTTCAATTGAGCGCTTTCCATCACCACAAGCTACACTCCAGGTGCAGATCAGAAAAGCCCATTTACTGAGCAAAAGATGGAGTTATACTTGGGAGATAACTCCCATTTTCAGAAGAATCTGATTTTTTTTTTTTTCTTATAGAAAGTGAGTTAATTTAGGTTTTTAATCCATGCAAACTATGAGGATCATCTTCCAAATATGACCCGACTATGAACTGGGGTAGTACTATACTGGGAGGTTTGGCAAAGGATGGCATCAATACTACTTTTAGGAAGGAAAGTGGGGTGGGATTTTTCAAAGGCTCCTTAAGTCTTTTACCTGCTGGAAGAGAAGTATCAGTCAGATGACATGTAAGATCACATGTCATGTATGGATCTACTACTAACACGCATACATGAGTGTTTGTCTTCAGCCTGAGGATTAAATTCAGAAAGGCAGGCAGATACCTAGTAAGCACTAGTAGTCCATCTCCTGCATGTGTCCCGAACACGTAGCTTTCAGAGCCCAAAAGCAGTTTGCATAAAGATGGC
This sequence comes from Psittacus erithacus, assembly GCA_009867235.2. Taxonomy (NCBI): domain Eukaryota; kingdom Metazoa; phylum Chordata; class Aves; order Psittaciformes; family Psittacidae; genus Psittacus; species Psittacus erithacus. Next base: position 40,045 of record WYDI02030125.1, read on the forward strand.
TAGAAACCTCTAGTGCCCCTGGGATAGCCCTGGACACACTTTCAGGCAACGCTACCCAAGAGGGTGTTTGTTGTCAGTTTTCTTCATAAGGTCTGTAAACCATGATCCAGAAACACTCACACACTCTATTTTGCCATCCCAGAAGAAATCTGTGTCCTTTCTGTCATCATAGGGCAGGGATCTTTATCCTTTTGAGACAAGGCTATCAACTTCTTACAGCAAGGCACTCATATTTCAAAAAACAAAGCCAGCACTACCCCATGATTAGCATCGAGATTACCTTATATGAACCATTACTCAGGAGTAATATTTGGGTTTAGAGTTCAAAGGTGTCCTGGCTTCAGCTTTAACAGTTATTTTTCTCCTCCTTAGTAGCTGGTGCAGCGCCGTGGTTTTGACTTTAGTCTTAGAACACTGCTGATAACACCAATGTTTTTAGTTGTTGGTAAGTAATGTTTACTCTGATCAAGGACTTTTTAGTCTCGTGCTCTGCCAGTGAGGAGGGGCGCAAGAAGCCGGGAGGAAGCAGAGACAGGACACCTGACCCAAACTAGCCAAAGAGGTATTCCATACCACAGCACGTCTTGCCCAGGGTAATAAACTGGGGGCAGTTACCCAGAAGGCCCAGACTGCTGCCCAGGTCAGGCTGGGTATCAGTTGGCCGGTGGTAAGTAATTGTATAGTGCATCACTTGTGTTTATTGTTTTTTTCCCTTTCCCCTTTTAGTTTATATTCTCTCCCCTCGTTATTTCCCTTATTATTATTGGTTGTAGCAGTAGTGGTTTTGCGTTATACCTTAGTTACTGGACTGTTCTTATCTCAAGTCATGGAGAGTCAGCTCTCCAGCTGTGTGGATTGTTGCAGATTTTGACCTGTCCTGAAGGTACAAACAGGCAGAAACTTTCACAGGTGCTTTGTTCCATCACTGTAATTCCTCTTCAGCATCAATTAGCAAGAAATTCTCTGTGTTGCCTTCAGAACCATAGAAGGCAAAAGCAGACTGGCACATTGCTTCAGCTTTAACTAACACAGTAAAATCTGGTCAACTGCTCACCCTAGAGGAACTGATGATTAGAAATAATTATCCATCATTAACTTACCTGCACCCAAACATGGAATGAAATTATATCTGTAAAAATCACACATTGAGGCATTGAAATTTATTTTCAAATTTGTAATAATACAGTTTTTCTGTCGACATGAAATCCTGTCTGTAATTTGCACACTGTCTATTTCAGGGTATGATTATACAGATTAATGCTTATGGTACACCTTGTTAAAAAATAATTCAGATCACTCAGTGCTTAAGAACTACTGTAAATGCTTCAGAAGAGAAGTGAAATTATCAGAGATGTCTGTTTTGTTTTCATAGATGCAGTCATCACCAAAACAGGAAACCAAAATTTGCCAAGTGGAACAATTGTTTGCTTCTAACTTTCAGAATCAAAGAACCCTGAACAGTATTACAAAGGTTTGAGACTATGAGTTACCTCACAAATGTTACAGAATATAACCAGATCACTTCATCACACTCATTACTGTGACTACCATAATTTAAAGTTTTTTGCATGCTTCTACTAAACTGTTTTAATTTGAGTAGATAAGGCCCTGAGATTTGATGTTTAAACACTTGCACTACAAAGATGAACATGAAGTTCATATGAACTACAGAAGTAGAGCAATTTAAGGCTATTACATTTTCAGTAATGAAACAATCAGTAATGACTTTAGTTTCAACAAATTGCTGGACTGCCATCAAAATACCAAATTTAAAAACATTTTTCAGCCTAAAGAATTTGTAAGTTTCTAGAAAAATAAAATCTTGAATTTTCTCTCATTCTGATCCAGCATTTTGCCTCCTCCTCAGCTTAATCCAGATGCCATTATTTGGGCGAAGAATCAATCCTCCAGTTATACCAAGCTCTTCCGGCTTTTGACATGAGTCCACCCAAAAGCATCGCAAGATGAGAGCTAGAAGAGCTTTCTCCTCCATTTGTGCAAAACGCTGACCTACAAATTACAGGGCAGTAAAAAAATAAAGATGCTATTAGTGAGTTGTATTAACAGTTGCTGCATTTGCAAGCTCACAGTGATACCCCATGGAACACAGGACAGCAGGAACTGTGCCTTGAGAACAGAACTTGATTTAGGTCAAAACTGACTGCTCAGTCTAGTACTTTTCCCTGCATGACAACTCTGGCCTTCCTGGGACAATTCACAGCACACCTCCCTTCCCATAGTACACAGAACTCAAACAGCACAGAGTCAACACTTTACATGAAACTAATACACAACACAGCCTTGTCATGTCTCTTGGATGGACTTGATAGAAGGGAATGGATGACAGTAGAAGATGCAGCAGAAGATACAGCACAGCAACAGTGCGAAGAGACAAATCCGTACTTGCAGAGGAGCAATGGAGATACAACTCCAACAGAACGACAGACATACCTTCCTTCAATGAACACTAAGCATTAGACAGGAGTGATTTGGCAACACAGAAGGCAAAGTTCATTTTACATTTCAGAGAAAGGTGGAGAAGGAAAAGGGAGAACAGAGGAATGTGAGGGAAAGCAAAAAGTGTCACCATAATCCAGGCAGTTTATTTAAACTACATTGAAAATAGGATCAGGACACAAAATTCACTGCTCAAGACTTTTTCTGTTCTCCCCTCTGTATAAGATGTACAGATGGGTATCTGTATATATGTACACAGTGATTTATTACTGCAATGATATTAGTGAATCACCTCTCCCGCACATGTTCCTGTACACCCAGGAACTAGCTAGATATGTAAAATTAGACTTCTCTTTGAAACATGGGAAGATCTAGTCTGCTGTTTTTATGGGAAGAGTATCTACTTCAAATAAGACTAATTAAAAATAAACAAAGTCCAACAACCCCACCCCCCAAAAAAAGAAAACAAAAAAACCCAGAAGAAATCAGACTTCTTGTTTTGTAAGTGGCATGACAATTGCTGAATGTTCCCCACCACACTTAAAATCAGTGAAGGGAACAGACTTTTCATGTGTTCTGCTATATGAATAAAAATGCCCCTACTCTGAGCTCAGACAAGTGTCAAGTATTTCAGCGCCACCTGAAGAGCTAACAAGTTCTAGGATGCCAGTGAAAACACCAGAGCAACAATGGCGTCAGAAAGAGGGAAAGAATACATCAGTTGCAGGCTGCATCTTTGGTACACTCAGCAGAGATCATGAAATAAACAGACGAGTTGTTTCCAGAGCAAAGCAAGCACAGGAGATCTGCCTTCCCTCACTCTATCTTGCTGGCACTGAGAATCAGAAATTTGGAAGCAATCCTATCCTAACACAGGAGCCCATTAACACGCTGTCAGGCTGCACAGGCAGTGAGGAAGAAACATCAGCATGATAGACACCAGCCCTGAGAAGAAAAGAAACCCTGGGGAAGAACCAGTGTGGCAGCTCAAGCACCAGGCTTGCAGGGGAGACATTGCCCAGAATTTGGGGTGGGGCTGAAGCAGCAGCCGGAGGGAGAACAGGACATGAACAGCAAGCACATCAAAACTTACATTTCTCATACACATGCGGCTGTCAGTTACCACACTACACACTGCAAGTGTTTCCTCCTCAGTACATACCAATGCAGTTCCTGGGACCAGCTGAGAAGGGCACATAAGCATACGGGTGCCTTCCCTTACAATTTTCAGGCAAGAATCGCTCAGGCTTGAATTCTTCTGGGTCAGGGAAGATCTCAGGGTCTCTATGCAAGGCATAAGTTATAACAACAACATTTGTGCCTTTTGGTATTTGATATCCCCCTAAAGAGAAAAGGGAAAGGGTTAAAACAACATCAAATAAGTGACTTTCTATATACAACAGCATTATGAAAAATAAAACAATGCTGTCATTTACTTGGGAAACACTTTGTGTTGATGCTAGCAGGATAGGACTGGCAGACTCAGGACACTACTTACTAATAGAACAATCCTCTCTCAGGGCACGGGCAAATAGTGGAACCGAAGGGAAGAGCCGAAGGGCTTCTTTCAAAACACACTCAAGGTATCGAAGCTCCTTCAAATCATCCATTGTAACAGGACGCTCAGTATTGCCTGTCCAAAAAGAAACAGGGGGATGAACACGACCAAAAATTCCCATTTTTGGTTCAACAAACTCATCCCAGCTCCCTCCAGGAACTCTCATCATGCACCAAGACTACATAGAAGAAGGTGCTACACATTGACTAAATGTGCATGCCTTGCTCCGAAGACATAAGGTTGGTTGTACTCTCCTACAGACCTTCTGACACGCATCCCAATCACCTCTAGCTACTGAAAGCTCCAGAAGTGCCACAAGGCATGTTTCTACCTCCCCTTCAACATCTAGGCTTATAACGTCTCACATCCCCACTCACAAATGCAAAACCACCACCACAATTGCAAAGAAGGGGGAAACGGAAACATACCAAACACCTCATCCAGTTCTTTGTGAACCTTCTTCTGGGCTTCAGGATTATGTCCAAGCAAGTACAGGGCCCAGTTCATAGCAGCTGCTGTTGTATCATGGCCCTAGAAGTCCAGATTTACAAAAAGACATTCACTTCAACACCATTCTTGTGCACAAGTAAGTTTTGTAAATACCTACATATGTAAGTAGTAAATGATGGAAAGCAACAATTATTAGTCCCATGACCATGTAAAAAAAGACCAAAACAAGAGCGTAGAACTCTATCCAACATGCTGATTATCAGAATGTAACACAACCCATGATTCTGTCAGGCTGAAAACTGAACAAAAGGGAAAAGTGCTGAAATAACCAAAGCAAACAAACCTCTCCTCTACCTTCCAGAAGTTGTATGAACCATCAGTATATCTACACAATGAAACAGATGCACATGCACCTTTTGATTACTGAGGGGCCAAAGACTACCACAGGAGAAATACAATGGACACAATGTGTAACCTTTACAAAATTATCCAAAAGAGGGTCTAATGAGACACAGTACACTGACAGGAGGGAATACTTTTTCATCTCCTATGAGAAGGGGATCAGCTATTACTGTTCTCCGCACCTCATAAAAACTTGGAAAGGAAGCAAAGGGAAGGGGAACCAAGAAAACAAAACCAAACACCAAAAAAACCAAACACACACACACACACACACAAAACCCCAACAAAACAAAACCAAACAAACAAACTGTTGTGGTTTAAGCTTAGTCGTAAATTAGAAAACCATGTAGCCTGCTCGTTCCGCCCCCCCGCCCCCGTCCTACCCCCTCCCCAGTCCCGGAGAGATGGGGAGAATGGAAAGAATGTAACTCCCACGGGTTGAGATAAGAACAGTCCAGTAACTAAGGTATAACACAAAACCACTG
>WYDI02030125.1:45496-68671 GCA_009867235.2 Psittacus erithacus
CATAGCACTGCACCAGCTACTAAGAAGGAGAAAAATGACTGCTACTGCTGAACCCAGGACACAAACAAACAAACAAAAACCAAACAAACAAACAAAACAAAAAAACAAAAAACTAGGAACAAAAAAGGGAAAAGTTGACCAAAAAAGGATTTTGGCTCTAAAAAGGTGGACTTGCTGGGAAGTTCAAGATGCTGCACCTCTTCAAAGTCCAGCTATAGAGTAGTACAGGGATGTTAAGATGTAACCTAGAGAAATTCTCTTTCCATCAGCAGTAATACGACTCTGAATTAGGTCTTCTGAGATGGAATGCGGGTCCACATAATAGAGGAGTGTGGAAGACTTGTGAAAGTCTTGTTTAGATCCTTCACTGGACACGGAACCAGATGTGAGAAGACAGTACACCAATGCACAGCTGATGACAGAACCAGGAGGTTACAGTCAACATGGCAAGGGACAAAATGCGAGAAGAACTGACAAAATGCAAGGCAAAACACTAAAACCATTTAGAGCTCTCTTGCGCATTAATAAGGTTTGCAACAGGAGCTGAGAGCCCATGGCCCACATCAGCTATTAAGCTCTCACTACTCGCTAACCTGCTGTCATGAATAGAGCCTGCTCACACAGGCAGGGCCTGTTACATATATATTGTCCAACATTTTGCCAGGGTACTGGATCAAATGTTTCTATCCTTCAGTAGTTTCTGTCCTACACAGATTTCCTTTTAGGCTTCCAGGGCTAAAATTACTTCATACTAAAAGCAATCTCCTGAACTAAGGAAGAGTCACTACTTGCAAATGGTGAACTTAAGGATCTCAGGTTCAGGGGAGAGAAGAATTAAAAAAAATAAAAAATAAAAAAATAAAAAAGCCCAACGGCAAAACCCCTCACAAACAACCAACCCCCCTCCCAACCAACAAACCAAGGGGTTCCTTGGGTACCTCAAACATGAAAGTATCCACTTCCTCACGAATATCATTGTAGTCCAATTTGTTCCCTTCATCATCTGTTGCATTCAGCAGCATGTCTAGGAAAGCTTGTCTCTTTTTGCACCCATTTTCTTCACAGCTACCATCAGTATCACGTTTTGTTTGCTTGGCATTTTCAAGTTCTGCAGCTTTTTCTGCAATGACCTGGGATTAGAACCATTAAATTGGATACAACTCATGCAGCACATGTGCCGTCTATATCACACAAGTTTGTCCCAACCTTGAACAGCCTTTGTGAGACCAAGAAAATAGATAGCCAAACCATGCAAAAAACTCATTGATCATCAAGAAGTGTAAACACATCCAGAATATCTGGAACAAGCCAATTGTGAAGGCCAACATTACTGACAGCAAATCACAAACATCACCACAATTTGAACAGACTTACCATGAAGAAGACAGTCTCTATCCAATAACTAAGGAAAGGATGACAGACTGAAGAGAAGCCAGGGCACTCCACAGCCCTACATCTGGACTACACATAGCATAGCTGGAACTACTATACTAATGCTTCTCAAATTCTCTTCAGTATGAGAGCAATGCTTTAACCTTCAACCTTTTTTAGGTTGAAACACAGCCCCAGTGACAGAGATTTCATGCTGTCATCACCATTGTTGCAACAGCAAAACAAAAACCTTCAATAAACTGGCATTGCTCTCAGCAACCACAACATAATTTAAAAATAAAGGCTGTAGAGTATGCAATTCTACTCAAAGAAACACTGAACAGGAAAAAAAAAATTACTGTTATATGCACACACATTGTTCCCCTCACTGAACATATACATATGAAGACACATCGGAACCACCTTTTGTCTCAGTGGTACATTAGGTGATGTATTTACTGATCCCTTGTCTTCCAAGGGATATTATTATCTACTGCTCCCAAATTTTCTAAGTTGTGGCTTCTTATATTCAGCGCACCAGCCCATCATGGAAAGAAAGCAAGTGTTACCTCAGGTCCCTTCAAGAGCCTCTCTTGTGCCACATTGCTGCAATTCCCGTTAAAAAGAAGCAAAACATGAACTACTCAAAAACAACGCAATATGGATCATTATATGTAGTGAAAATTCAGAGATTATTTCCTTTGTTGTGAGCATTGACAAAATGACATAGTGGGATACATATATCTCTTTCAGGGAAAGCAGCCTCTCTGGTAACATTTTAACAGTAGATTTGGGAAGGCAATCATTGGCAAGAATAGCATGGGAATTAATTGGTGAGAGAAAGAGAGTGTTACATGCACAGTCCAATATGGTGATAGAATGTTGCATTTTATGCAATAAGTCAGTGATATATGCTTAATGGTTTCTGTGTCAAAGCATCTTACTGCTGATGTGGGGATCTCCATGTGTTTGTTCATCTCAGCAGTTCTGCTCCAAATAGGGGAAAATGAATACACACTTTAATTTCTAAGAGCTGGAACAAGTGATATTGCCACACAGAACCCTATGCTTACTGCTACAGACTTGGCAGTGAGCTGTTACAGGCAATTCAGTTGTGGAGGATCTGGGCAGAACAAGAGTTCAATGAATTTGCGTTGTTTGTTTTGGTTGTCAAGGACCTGCAAGTCCTGTTACTCCCCTGGAGTTGTACCCTCCTTTGCTTAAATACAACAGAGCTCCTGACAGCAAAGTCAGCTGTCATCTTCTTTTCAGGGAATTCCTCAGCATCCGAATAGAGAGAGAGTGCTCTTCTTTTAATATATGCATATTAAGGGAGCTGAGCCTCACCATCATTTGGAAGCTCTCTACTGAGTGCAAGTCTTCATGCCAACAGCTAAAATGTACCATTAAAAAAAAAAAAAAGAATCTATACTGTATCTGTAAAATCATGAAGGATCTTGAGGTTCTTCTCATGCTCCCTTCCCTCCTTGAACAGTGAATATACAAGATCAGGCCAAAGCCACGGGCTCATCTGTCGTTGTTGGATTAGATCGCTCATCCTAGGGACACAATAATTACATCATGTAACATTCCCTGACCAAAAAAAAAAACAAAAACCCAAACCCAAATTTACAGAACACTTTCAAGAACCAAAAAAAAATTAGTTCTACTTCCCCCAGTGAAGTGGAGCTTAACATATTGTGTGGGTTTAAACCCATTCATCTGAACGGAAGGCCACTCATATTTGTTTCCTGATTTAAATTGTCACCTGTCCCAGCATCACCATGATTCATATTGTTACGCATTGATCTCTGAGAAAGAGAGTGTGTTCTCATTTAGTTGGAATCCTCTTGAAACAGACATGTTCAGCTCTCCAGTCCAGTCCTACTCCACATCAGTAAAGCACTGACCATGATGAAAAAGATGAATACATCCTGAAAATACTACTCATGTCAGGGAGGATTCCAAAATATCTGCCACAAGACCTCAAACAGCCATCTGAAAGCATTATATCTCTACTTGACTGTCCAGATAATACATATGCCAAACAGCAAATGTAAAGTACTTAAAGAATATGGAAATTCAAGTATGCTCAAACAGAACTGGAGTACATTTGGAAGGGCTGATTGTCATTGCTATTCAGCTCTTGCATATACTTCTGGCTACAGACAGAGACTTTGAGGAGTAATTATTACATTTAGGCCAACTTTGGGCCCACTTGCGGTACAATTTGGGAAAGGCCAAGCAACTGATGACAATCAAACCCTCTAATTCCATCCTTTTTTTGTTATACACCTGTCTCAACAAGTCTCATCAAAGGCTAGGGGTGAGATCATAGAATTGTTTAGGTTGGGAAAGACCTTTAAGGTCATCCAACATTTACGAGTCCAACCATTCATTAACTTAGCACTGCCAAGTCCACCACTAAACCATGTCTCTAAGTGCCGCACCTATACTTCTTTAAAGTATCTGCAAGGATTGCGACTCAACCACTTCCCTGGGCAGCCTGTTCCAGTGCTTGACAACCTTTACAGGGAAGAAATTTTTCCTAGTATCCAATCTAAACCTCACAGGCACAATTTGAGGCCATTTCCTCTTGTCCTATTGCTTGCTGCCTGGGAGATGAGACTGACACCCACCTCACAACCTCTTTCCAGGTAGCTGTAGAAAACAATAAGATCTCCCCTTCTCCCCTGAGACTCCTTTTCTCCAGGCTAAACAACCCCAGTTCTCTCAGCTGCTCCTCGTAAGACTTACGGTCTAGACCCTTCACCAGCTTTGTTGCCCTTCTCTGGATATGCTCCAGCACCGCAATGTCTGTCTTGTAGTGAGGGGTCCCAAAGTGAACACAGCATGCTCATGCTCAGCTGCCAATCAGCACAGGAAGATAAGGGGAGTGGGAGTAGTAGTTTTTGAGTGTTTCATTTATTTCTCAGGATTGGGACATTTACTGAGACTTGAGGGTATGAACTCAATGTTGCCCCTGTGTACCAGCTTGTAGTGAAATATAGTGCATTTTACTGAGGCTTGGGGCATTTTTGTGGAGGAACTGAGTCTGTGGCTCACAGCAGATGAACTTGACACCAGTAGCATCAACTCCAGCCCAGCTACAAAGCAGTCAAGGAAAATGTCCATTTACCTGTAGACAGCACGAACATAATCAGAATCCTTATTCTCCTGAGCACCCATATTCTTGCCCATTGCTGTTTCTAGGAGGAGGAAATCATCAGTGGTTCACAAGTACAAACTAGAATGCAGAGTCCCTGTATACAGTAAGTTACTACTGCTCTCAGGTTCTGATAGTCACCACTTTGTCCTTTGAGCAGGTGAATACACATATCCCTTTCCAGGTAATGAGCTTGCTTTATGTTTACATTCCCAGGAACTGCTCCTCAACACAACCTCACTTCCAACTGCTACCTCTGACCTGCCCATCCCACAGACTCATCTGCTCAGATGCACACAAGACACCCTAGGGAAAAGGATGGCCTTGGGAGGACAGAAATGCACTCACACAATGCGCAGCAACATTCCTCTTCAACCGTCTCCTCACACAACAGGTGAGGTAGAGGTGTACTCATGAGCCCCTGCATCATTCACAGCCCCACCACATAACTGAAGAAGACTTACCACAGATGATATCAAGGGCACACAGAGTGATGTCCAGAAAGACATTAAATGGTTCCTTGTCAACATGTTTCACAAGTTTCTCCAATAAAATAGTTCCTTGCTCATTTATAACCTCTAGAAAGTCAGTTAAAATTGTGAAGTGAAATGTGGGAGTTATCATCTTCCTCCGCAATCGCCACTTGTCTCCAGTGCTGCAAAATTAACAAGGGCAAGGAAAGGTTAAAAACTCCAAGGCAAAAATAAAATCCTCATCATGACAGGAAGTATACAGTAAAAACTGCAGCCTGAAACACCTTCACAGACAGACATGCTGTAGATGGCTCTTCAAGTTGTCCATAGCACTTCCCAGAATTGAAGTATTTCTTGCTCCAGCTCTCTCCAAAGCACAAACTACCATTTCTACAGCTGCTCTCAACAAAAGGAGATGCCAACAAGCCTTCAGGCAATACAGCCTCTGGTTGCTCATGTATAGGCTCTTCGCTATAGAAGGATGGAGTAGAAGCCATCTATAGGACAAACCAGCTATTTAGGATCAAGACCTCAACTAATTGCATTGTCTCTGTGAATCATCACCTGTGCAGATCTTCATCCACTTACTAAGCAATGAGGATTGCAGAGAACTAAAGTAGTCCACAGACATTACCCAACTGACTGCCTCAAGGTCTGGTTCCTTTATATCGTGGTCCCATCACAAAGCACACAGAGTCACCTCTGAGGGCCCCAAACTGGCAACAAAGCTCCACTGCTAACAGGAGGATCTTGACCTTCTCATAAAAACATAGAAGAGGCACTCTACACTTGCCTTGCTGACTCTTTAATATCTGCATCATCCAGACCAAACCTTACTTGACCATTCCAAGACCAGAGGACACCAAACCCTTACATCACTGCTCCTTCCTCTCTTCACTCCTGACTTGCACTCTCACCCATGCTTACCTCTTACAAGCCTCCACTTCACGAGGGAAATGAAGGACAGAGTTAAGACATTCTCCCATCTGACCCCAAAGTATCACCAATCTCAGGCCCATCCTACTGGTGTGCAGTGCCACCAGCTGAGATAAGAAATGCACACGCAGTTCTGCCACAGTCCAACCACTTCATATACATCACAACATTCAAAACTTCCAGCCCGTAGCATTGCAGACTAAATGACACCACTTGCTATAGGATACAACCTCCCAAAATCTACATTGATTTTAAACCTCTGGACAAAACATAACAATGGTCAAATTTGCCAAGAAACACATTATGCCAAATGATTTTTTATCAGACAGTAGCTTCTAAAGAGCAATCAAGACCACCACAAGGAATAAGAGTTCTACAGGTATCATCTTCATCTCTGTCCAGAGATACACAGAGCATTCCTGCCACCAAGTCCCCTTCCTATCATATACCCTGCAGATTCCAAAATGATACCAAGGCACCTTCATTTCACTATACCTTGTCAGGAGTCCAGTGCCCAGCCAAGGCTGCAGGAATTTGTACATGTACGATTTTTCGATATGTTTCGAGCTGTTCAGAATGACCTGTCAAAAAAAAAAAAAAACACCAAAAAAAAAAAAAAAAAAAAAAAAAAGGAAAAAAACATTACTTGTTAGATGGAGAGAGATTTCTTCAGCTAAGATTACTTCACACAAACTCAGTTCTTCCACAAAAATGCCCCAAGCCTCAGTAAAATGCACTACATTTCAGTACAAGCTGCTACACAGGAGCAACACTGAGTTCACACTCTGAAGTCCCAGTAAATATCCCAGTCCCGAGAAACAAATGAAACACACAAAACTCACTACTCCCACTCCCCTGATCTTTCTGAAAAAGAAAAATTTGTTACAAAATACCACAGGCAGAGCTCAGAGAAAACCTAACGGTTTTTAGCCTTAACCAAACTCACAGGAAGTACCATATTTTCAATAAACACTCCAACAAATAAACAGCTCTATCTTCCCAGTTCAAGGACAATCACTGTCAGTAACAAAACTAACAACTATATTTCACAGCATCAAGGCATACCCACCAAGTTCTAATGCAGTTGGACACAAAGCATTACAACCTACATTTCATAATATCCTATCCCGGTATCAGTGGTCCAGTCTCCCCTGGTGTTTGCTTCTCTGTTCTGATCTTGGGAGTAGAAGCTTTCACACAAAGCTAAAGGAGATGCTTCTTTGTATAAAACATAGTGAGTCAGTGCTTTCATTTGCTAGCCATCTTCAGTATTTACTTTTTTCTATGACTAGACTTTTTCCATTCTTCCCTTTTCACCCTTTCTTTAGCACTGGGTCAAGGACCATCTCAAGTAAAATCAGTCCAAGACCTTTTATTTCTCTGCAAAAATTACATTGAGACAATAGAAACTAACAGGTTGGACACTGCTTTGCATGTTAGTAGAATAGACAGAAGACTAGCACACTCACCTCCACACTGTCAGGGTGATACAAAACCACGACAGGCAATGGTCCTATCCAAAGTTTCAGCAATGGCCAACTCCTGAACTCTTCAACGTAAGTTTGTAGTTGTTTAAAAAAACCTGGAATGAAAAAAGCAGATTAGAATTTTTTTAAATAGGTTTTGCTGAATAAGCAGGACTTCTGTAATGAACTGGTTTTCACCATATGCCCTGTAATTATGTTTTTATTGTAGTTTTATCTTGTTACTATGACCAAGCAGTGTATTTTGCACCTATCAGCTCTACTAGAGAAGTGTTTCTTTATAGCTGCACCGTTGAAAGAACTCTATTCTAGAAAAACCCCTCCTAGCTGTAGATAAAGCAGCTTGATTTAAGCAGTCTCCAAGCATTGTATCATGGGCCTCTTGTATTGCAATACTCTTCATAACAGTTAAGAGACAAATCAAACTTTGACACTAGCTAAAATGCTATATCAAGACAGTTCTTTACTTTCCAAATACAGATCAAGCCTTTTACCACCAAAAGTGTCATTGCCAGGCACCACATTTGTGGCGCACATATAAGTGATGTCATGCACAGCAGTGGCAGAGCACCGCACAGAAATCAGTATCACTTGAAATGCCTAATTTCTGATAGTTGGACTCCAGAAGAAAATCTTTAGAGTCCTTACACCAGCTTTTGACAGCTGGCTGCTCCAACTTAAACTCCACTCCTGTCCTTTTAGGAACCTTATTGAGGGCAAAGTGGGCCACTTAAAGGACCACTGTGGTTTTGGCAATTCAGATGTTGCCATCTCTAAGGGCACAGACTCACATGATTATTTATGCTACAGACCACCTGAGAGATACCACTGTTACCCAGCCATAAGCTGGACTTCATACCAGTGAGATCAGCAATCCTGCCAGTTCTCCACCCACATTATTACCCACTTATCCAGTATACATCTTGTCAGTTTAACTATACCAAAAGCATGGGAGATGGTATAAAAGACCTTGCTGAATCAAATTAAATGCCATCTACTGCTCTTCCCTCGCCACAGGTCCAGCTATCTTATCACAGAGAACAACTGCATTCACTTTGCAGTTATAGAGGAGGTGGCAGCTATATGGATGTTCAAGGATTAAACATGCCTTGACCTTTTCAGAAACCAGATTAAACAATATATGACTCATTCTAAGGCCTCTGCAGAGCTGAAAAGTCAAAGGTCCCCCCCCAAAAGAGGAAAAAAGCCTAGTTTCCTGATAGACACCCAAAAAGCAGTCCCTAGTCATAGGCAAAGTTCTAATGACACCTCATCCAAAAGGCTTAAGACTGTCAGATTATTTTGCTGTTTTTAAAATATTTTCCCTAACATCACCATAATTAAAATACCACAATTTCACAGCCTTTTTCTACCTATATCAGTAAATAAAACCACCATCAGGTGAAAACTCATTTTTCTTTCCGCTAACAAACCTCCTTTTTTCTAAAACCTACACTTTTTAATTGTTACATATTTAATGAAAAACATTATAAACCACAAGCTTCACCCACTTTTACATAACTAAAGAAGAACAAAGACAGGTGGTCATGGAATTTACTGAAGCATGGAGGCTATGCAACTCCTGCTAACAAAGGAGATGACAGACTTCATACAACATAAAAGTCTCCATCAAATTGCTTTGTGGAGAGAGAAGCAATGGGCGTGGGTTTTTTTTGTTGCCATTGTTGTTATTATTCTTTTTGTTATTATTTCTAAGAAGATTTAAAAAGAAGGTAAAAAAAAAAAAAAAGGAAGAAAAAAAGATTTGTGTCATAGTCAGGCTCATATACACATCCTGACTATGATCCTGCTACTGTTTCCTCACAGTTAGCTTCAGGGAAAGCTGCTTGCCCTTATATAGGGTGGGATCTGGAAGAAAGATGCAAGCATGTACCCTCACAAATAGAGGGATCACATCTCAGAATGTGTCAGCACAGAGCAATGTGCGTGCCCATGCTGTACTTGTCCTTGGCTTTCCCATGCTCCCATGTCCCAGCTTCTCTCTCTTCTGGCAGCATACCTGGAGGTATGGCACAGCCAGCAACGCATGTGCACAGCGAAGGCTGGCATACACAGGCATCACAAAACACACCCAGAAGAATCTGCTGGTCCACTAACAGCACAGCCAGCGCCACTTTCACACCACAGACTACTCAAGGAATATGCTCCTGTGCAAAACCAAGTACCAAATGAAAAAAGGAACATGTAGCACATTTGAGCTCTCTCAAGCATCTGGCAAAACAAAGGTACCATTGGTCAGTGCAAGAACAGAAAGGTTTGCCTTTGAGGGATGTACTGCAAATACTCAGCAAGTTCTTTTGCATCTAATGCAGAAAGCTGAGGCACAACTAATTCTGAAACTGCCCCAGCAATTCAGCATGCTAAAGTCCCTCACACATGCTCACTTCAAGGAAGATAATTATTTAAAGAAGGATTTTTCCTTTGCAAGCTATATCTTCATTTGGATCGCAGCCATGGGTACACAGCACTCTGTGCTGTGAAACAGCACTTCCTGAGAGAGCACAGAGCATGATTCCCTGTTGGAAAAACAAACTCCGCAGCATTCATGCTCCACCCCACCAATAATTTGGAATAAGTCCGAGTCCAACATCAGCATCTGGACGCCACATTTAGATTGAACCTCCAGCTAACCTTTGACTAGTAACAACCCCACATTTATGTGGCGTATCAACCTTCCCCCCCATTGCTCGCTTTTCACACAGTTCCCCTCTTCAGATTGCCCAAAGGCCCAAAGACACCTAAAGGCAATGGCACACCCTACAACCCCCCCCAAGCCCGTCATGCTTCGACCACCCAAGCACGTCACCAGCACTGGCTCCTCCAACAAAGCCCCACACAATTCAGGGACTCCCTCATACCTGGGCTACGGCATGAGCTGCCCTTACCTTCTCCCCTCCGCTCCATGAGTAGAACATTTCCCAGCAGAGGATAGCAGGGGCTGACACCCGGTATTGGCTTCAGCACCCACCATCGCCTCCAGTAATCCATCAGGGAGGGCAGAGAGCTCACAGCCACAACTGCCAACAGCAGAGCAATGACCCCAGCCCCCAGCTGCAGCAGTTGGGGTCTCCCTACGGCTCCCTCCATCCTCACCTCCCAGCCTCCTGCTGCAGTCCTTGATCCCTACTGGGAAACGAGGGCCGCAGATACTCCAGCACTCAGCTTCGCCTTTACCCGGCTGAGTGTGCCAAGTCCAGGGCATCCGAGCAGGAGGCGGAGCTGTCCCACAGGCCCTGAGGGCAGCTTCCTGCCTGGAAAATAAACAAAGATCTGACAACCACGTGTGGAGAGGCCGTCTGCAAGCATTGCTTGACAGCAGAGCTACCACAGGGGAGCGTGCTGTTTCCCTGCCCTCACTCGGTTCTATTTTCCTGCCCTCAGTCGGTTCCTCTGACTCGTGAAGAATGAAGAAGTTCTCTGCAGGCCTGTGCAATGTCACAGAAAGAAAAGACACAAACTGCTGTCAAGAGAAAAAAAAAACATTTTTTTACTGCTTTGGGAAGGATGGGGTTTCTTAACATCGTGTTTCTACATCTGTTTTCAGGTGCTCAGGGAACACCATTCTGCCATGCAGAACTGTTCCAGTGATCTTCAACATAATGCCTGAAGGGTTTCAAGTGCTTCAGATGGGGAGTACCTCCCCTCAGCTGGGTGGATGGCTTCAATGGTTTACACAAACCAGAGCCCATAGAGACCCACAATCAAGAGCAGCACTGCCAAGTATGCTGATGCTTCACGGCTCAAATGGCGTTTACTGATTCACTGTTAAATGTGCAGTCACAGGCTAAAGGATGTCAATAACACAACTGGTAGCACCAGCACCTGTGCCACAACTTGCAAAGTGCCTGGGCAGAAGTGATGCCATACACATCATAGGCCCTGTTGCCCTTTCTGCTTCAGGAGGATCCAGGGTCTCTTAATGCTGCAGGGCTGCTGAGTGCCTGCTCCTCAAAGCCTCTAATGCTCAAAAAACCCTTGTGACCAAACAGAAGTTCAGTGAAAAGACACCATGGCTTCATCCCCTGAGTATACAACAGAAGTTTCTTACAGCCATGGTCATGTTTCTGCCATCTGCTTTGTACCAAAATCGACTGCACTGACTGCACTGGCACTTTTAGCAAACCAACAGCAACCACCTTAAGGTAAGAAATACAGAGAAAGTTCAGAACATCAAAAGCTAAGGAAGGGCTAATGATCCTTGGCAGCAGAGGGGAAGTAAATTTTGGCACTTTGTTCCTGCAATTTCCCAGCAAACACTTCATCATAAATACTGACTGTTGCAAATTTTTGCAATGTGAACAACTGGAAATAAACTGTCATTCTTGCTGTTATTTGTAATGGTTTATGGCAGAAAGTAGCAGATACATACCCTGTCTTGCAAACACATAAGGTAAGCTATGTGCCATCAGCCCTCTCTTTTGTTCAGGTGACATCCCAGGAAGGAAGCATGCATGCAGGATTAAGAGGCTCACCTTTTGTCTCTGTAAAGTAGAGATTAGCAGAGTAATTATGCTCTCTTCTTTATAAAAAACCTTGCAGTTTGTTGCCTTCATGAAGCTGATAACTAGATGAAGTGGTTAATTGTGATTCTGAGCCAAAATCTGTGTTTCTAACTGTTCATAACTCCTTCTGTAGGAAAAAAAATGAGAAACAGTGAAACAGCAGGGACAGGGTGAAAAGCTGCAGGAAAAGCAGTAGGGAACATATCGGAACAAATTGCAAAATCCTGTCAGCAGCTGGCAGTGGTAATGCTGCTAACAAAAGGCAGCAACTGCACTAGAATGAGATACCCAAGAAAGAAGAAATGAGAGGTCTGGTGTATGTGAGGCCTAATTACATCACTGAGACTTGCAATCACTACGAACTTTGGAGGATGTTCTGTAGGAGAGGAGTTTTCTACCAGATTGTGATTAGCATTCCTTTTTCACATGGGAAACTACTTGCTCAGTGTTGGATTTCAGTTTGTGAATCTTTGCTTTTATAAATGCATTTAACAGCACAAATCTGGTTTTACTCAGCCTTTCAACTAAGTGGAAGCCTACCTGCCCATGCCAACAGAAGGCATGCATTCTGTCAGGCTATATCAGTCCACAGGCACAATGGCAACACAGACTTATGCTGGTCCCTAGAATGCACATCTGGATTCTTTGATAAGGAAATCAACAAAATCTTCATTGCCAGCAAGAAAAACATTCTGAAAAACTGTAATGTGCTCTTTGCATCAGTTCTTTGCTCCAGCCAAGGCAAACCATGTTATCATCCCTCACAAAACACATAGCATCCGCACTAAGCAAGACTAAGTTGCTAACTTAGCAATCACATTTAATTTGCAGTTAGGAAGGGTGTTTCTTGGGAACATGATTAAACTTTCTACATGAGTTACTTGCACTGAAAAGGAAGTGCCAGATGATGAACAACTCTTCACTGTGTGGTCTCACTTCTACCATTACAGAACCAAACCACTGCATATTCTTCATTTAGACCACAATGTAAGAAGTGCCATGGATGTTAAGGAACACATTTTGCCATTGTTCCTCTGCATTTTTGTCAATATATAGTACAGGCGGGAGCACTCATGAGAGCAAAAGTGTATTTTGGACAAACCTCTGAAGACGATGGTGCGAATTTCAAACATTATGTTATCTCTGACCTGAGATTTTTGAAGAAACTGCATCAAACTGACCTGCAACTGTATGAAATCAACCTGCAACTTCAAAGTAAAGCATTCTGCTTTCTCAGATACTATACCATAATATCACCAGTGAGTAAACTTAGTGTAGCCAAAGAAAAATACTAAGCCAAGAAAGTAATTTAAAAATGCTTTCATTTACTCAGAAGAATGCAGCACTTGATGACCATTTACAAAAACCAGAACTCTGATCAACAGTACAGAAATAAAATATGCATTACAAATGCTTTTCCTTGCATTACCAATGCTTGAAAATTATAAAAAGCAGTGAGGAGAATTGGTATTAGTTCCCAAGCAGAAAAAACTGTTCCTGTTCTTAACTGCACAATTTGGGCAAATAATTATTTCTTCTTCTCCCTTTCCCCTTCAACAGCTCTTAAACACATCTACTTAAACTGCTCTCTCTCTGACGGACAGAGGAATCCCTGACTGTGAATGCACTCAGTGCTATTAGCCAGGGACCTGATCAGGGCTGTGATCTCTGGGCAGAATGCAATCCCAACCTCCTCTTTGATCATCCTGTCTGGGTCTATGCAAAGAAATATAAAATAATGCTTTCATCAGTTAAGTACATATTTTCGTGTTAAAACTTTGAAGGCTTGGATATTTCAAAATACGACTAATTTGCCCAGTAACAGTCACTATTTTATATGAAATATCAAGAAGTGGGAACAGTCTTACCAACTTGTCAGTATGCAGGCTCAGTTGCTCAGTATATACAAATATGTCTGGCCTAACAGGGAAAACATTACTTCCTATAAACAAAGTTTATCCCAGCAGTTCCCATGGGTAACTGACAATTAGAACAGCATAAGTAGAAGCAATGAATTAATATAATCTCAAAAGAATTAAAAGAAGGAGAAAAATTTGAGATAGACAACAAGAGAGCACCTGCAGTAAGCAGACAGACTGAAAAATGGAGTAATGTTAAAACAGAAGTTAATATACCACAAACTCCTGTTTAAAAGTATATATATTTTACGTATGACTAATATTTGGATAGACTAGAACATCTTGAACAATGAGGAGACAGGAAAAAAGTGGGAACAGGACTTCATGGTCTGAACATAACTTATTTACTTCTATGGGAAGAATAACAGTTTTCTAAGAAAGGACAGAAAAAGGAGGAATGCCTGAGAAGAAAGTGCAGCAGTAGCAGCATCTTGACACTGCAAACAGAGTGGACACCTCAACCATTTATTCCATTTTGCTCTGATTTTTAACCTAACCTCTGGTCAGACAACTTTCAAAGAAGGCAATGCAGGCATCTTGAGGATTGAAAGGCTCAGCAGAAACCAGCATACTGCACATGTTCTTTGTTACACAAGATGCTAGCTGGCAAGTTTAGCAGTTCAATCTTCCATTCAGTGCAGAAAGGTTCCATTTCTTCCTAAACTGGATTAAGAAGCAATCTGAAATCTCTTCCTTGTGGTTGGGGGATTTATCTGAAAGGATCTGTAGTAATGCTGTGAGCCTAGAAAAGATAAAATATTGTTTGTTAACTGTGGTAGAGTCTGAAAGATGCTCCAAGATCACATGAGAGTTACTGCTATCAGCCTGCTTAGATCAGTGTTTGCTAGCTCACTCTTATTCTTACACTTTCTATAGTTATGCAAATCATATCATTATTTAAACTCAAGGAACTTCCAAACAAATAAAAATTACATACAAGCACTCAAATATCTCAGGAACCTGATAGTCAGCTTTCTTGTAACCACGGAACTAAAAAAACACATAGGACTGCTCTCTTTTTTGGTGTCATAAATTAAAGTTGCAAATCAGTATTTATTTTCTCATTTATTTTTCTGCTCATGATAGAAATGCAAATTTTCAGTTTTATTTTATCCCACATTAAAAAGTTGACCCAGTGAATTTATATGGGGCCTAAAATAAAATTTATGTCATTAAACAGTTCTAACACGTATCCGAGCAGCTACTCTAGCAGCTGCAAAACATCTAGCCTGTGTACCACACACTCTTCCCATAATTGTAAATATGCTGAAATCTTTAAAAAATGATATATACTAAGATAAGGGAGAATCCTTTACCTTGCACATCATAAGAACAAAATAAAGATTTGCAGGATTCCTAACAGTCAGAGTAGGGCTATCTCAGACAAGTAAGAAGGAACTTCAAAACCAAACTCAAAAGATCTTGCACAAAGCACACCTGTTGTTCTTTGATGCCAAGATCGCTCTCCCTGATCACTTCTTGACTGTACAACGGGTTAATAGGTTTTGCTGGCCTTTTGCCTTCCAAGCTGTCCTTACTTTGCCTACCTATTAAAAATCCTTGACCTGTCCCTCTGTGGTTAGCAAAATCCATGGGAGTCAGTGATCTCTTCTGAGGTGTACCTGTCTGTAAAAAGGAAAGACATACTAATGTTTATCTGCTGAAATAATCTGATTACAGTTTTTATGACCCAGTCCAGCAGAGTTGCACCAAGCTGCAAAGCTCTAAAGAGTAGTAAAACTGCACACTTCTAGTGCATGGACACCCTCAAAGGAACTGTTTGATGCATTAGACTTGAAAAAGTCTCCTCCTCATACAGTAATCCTGCTTCTCAAGGTCCACACCCTCCCAAAGTCTTTTAATATCATCCTCTCTACAAGCAGCAGGAATCTCTCTACATCAAAAATCAGGAGAGAACCAGTAAATGAGATCTTCTGTAGACTAGCGGTGGGCACAAATGGAAGCTTCTTCACTTTTCCATGTCCCTACTTGCATTGTAACATACCCTGAATGTATGAGTTGTGTTGGGCCTTGAAAATTGATCAGTAACAACAGTTCTTTCTCTGAGTGGCCTTTGCTCTGTACTGCCAGGCACTGCACTTGACACTCTGCTGCGAGCATATCGTCCTTGATGCTGAGAGAATTAAAAAGAGCATTAAAAGAATGCAGCAATTCAACTGGTTATAATAATAATTTTTATGTTGCCAAGCAAAACAAAAACAAACAAACAAACATCAAACCCACAAAAGAAGAAGAAAAATATGTTTTCACTAACTGAAAGCACGGATTTAAGGTAATTTAAGGATACTCATGCTTTGCAAGCAGATTTGAGTGTTCCCTAATACCAGTTTATAATCCCCAGAGATTTCTATTAATTAAAATAATAGATGTTACACATGTCTCAATTAAAAATATTACTCAAAATAATTCAAAAAATTATTATTATAAATCAACATGCCAATTTATTATTTCCCTATCCTTCAAAAATAAATACCAATCAGATTCATCTTTTTTTCCAGCTGGCATCCTTTTCTACTTCAGTCAGCGTAATTTTTTACTTCTTATAACCTAACATTAGTGAATAAAACACTGAAAAGAAGTAACCATCCAACCAGATAGTAACCTTGCACTTATTTGCATCTGGATTTTTCACTTTTTTTTTTGAACCAGATTTTTCTGTTGTCAGAGAAAAGTCTTGCTACCATGATGTGTTTGTGACCTGAGGTTTTAAACTGGCTTCTCTTGCATTCTAATAGTAACCCAATGCAACTCACATAAGCATGTTAAGACCATGTATTAAATATGAACAAGACAACCTGTAAAACTGCTTATTTCAACCAGTGGCACAGAGCAATTTATTTCCAAATAGCTTGAAGTTCATCACGAATACAAAACCAAACACAACTTACAGAGTTCTGTTGCAGTCGAGGTACTGAAAGACATTTTTCAACAGCTTCCAACTTTATTGGTGGTAACTTGTTCCGAGTGGTAGGTGCACAAGCAGAAGATAAACGATCTGAGCCAGCACCCCTACAGAATTTTAAGGATTCCTCTTTTAGGAAAATTCATATTCAAGACTTCTTCACTGAAGTAATATGAAACTATTAAGAAGTACATTTCTTTATAGAGCTCAGCTACAGAAAGTAACAGTACTTGATACAGCAACAAAGCAAAAAAAACCAACAAATGCCTCTCCTCAAAAAATACTGTTCCACTTGCTTTCTTTTACTCTCTGAATTCTAGAATCAATAATAAATCTCAGGTTAGTTCTCAAATATTTTGCAAAAATCCTTCACTGGTGATATTTCAGTAAAGTTCTGAAGAAAGCAAAGAATAAAACGAAAAAACTCACAATTTAGTCCCCCTAAGGATTTCACCATTGTATATATTAGGAGCTTTTGAGGAGAGTTGGTCAGAAGTGAGAGAAGGTAACCTACAATGGCTTGGTAGCTTCCTAGAAGGTGCCAGCAGTACCCGAGATGATGAGAGAACATTGTTATGAGCAGTTCTCCCCAACCTCATGTGCACTGAATTTGGAGCACTGGAGACAATGCTATGCTGTTTGTCTTCTTGCTCATTCCTAGGGGAAAAAAGAAGGACAAGATAGGGAATGAGGATTAAGGAGAAAAAGAATGTTTCTTAACAGAGTATCATCGCAACTTCTACAAATCATCACGCCAGTGATACACACAAAAGAGATTACTGCCTTTTCATAATGGCAAAACATTTTCTACATAATATGAATTATGCTGCATTTTAAAAATGTCAGTACCAACACCTACTGTATTTTTTCTACTGTGGCAGCATGTCTCTGTTGGAGTGGTTTTGCTTGAATTGTCATCACACCATTCAAATCACTAAAGTTGCTGGAGAAACGGTGAATCTAGTAAAAGCACCAAATAAGCATTAATCTTCACCTTTTTTGAAGTAAGACCTCGAAAAACAAGTAGTTAGGAAATACTTTACATGTTTCTTAGAAAAGTTTCTGTTAAGATGGTTTTGTAGAATTCTCAATAGTAGATGAGTCAAATACACAGTTTTGCTTATTTTAAACAGATTCCTACAAACAGAACTTGGATAATTTAGTTACTGAATTACAACTCAATTTGCAATATACGTTTCAGTTGAAGATGAGTCTGATTTTCCAAAGTACAAAATAGGAGCCAGGGGACAAAAAGAAGAGACAGCAAGCTGGACAAAAAAAGGCATTTTATCCCTATACACATGAGCTTCCACAAAGGCAGTGCACTGGTGCATGTACTGCAGAGTTCTCTTTTACAAGAGGCAAATGAAATAAAAAGGAATGAATCTGAAGCTTGCAGGGTTGCAAGTAAAGCACTTCAAGTTGCAATTTCACATCCTGCAGCCCAGGGAAGAGCCTGAATTGTTCTCTTGATTCTACCAAGAGGAAATGACTGGACCACAGTGAAATAAGAATTATTTTCAAAGGACAGAATACAATCTAACAAGTGGGTTTTGTAAACCAACTTCAGCAATATCTTAGTGGTAAACGGCACCTTTAAGAACGACCAATGACATGATAGTAAACAAGAAATGCACATTTAATGAACCCTAAAAAAAAAAAGGAAAGGAAAAAAAAGTGCCTTTTCTATCTTCAGCCAGGACTGTCCAAGGTCAGCAGAAATGAGAACACCATTACCTGGAAAGTTACCTTTTTTTTAATTTTTACCTGTGAGGAAAGACAATGAGATCCAAAAGATACACTTCGTGCTTCAGAGCCTCTGGAAAGAGGAACATTCCCAGCATCTGCCGTAGTACGAACAACTGGCAAATGTGGCAGTTTCGCTGCATCAGTTTTCGGTTTTTCCACCTGTTTGTCACACTCTGAACAACAGCCAAAAAAAAAAAAGAAAAAAAAAATAGAGGGGATAAAAGGTATTTGGTATGTTTACAAGCCATCTTTTCTTTGGATTCAAACAACATTACACTTTACAGTAAATAAAGACTTTCATGTAGCTTTGTTTCCATGTTATTTAAAACCCCAACATAAATTATGTTTTTCTGAAAGCATTTCCATTTGTTTATGCTTTCTCTGACACTGACAAACAAGATAATTTATAGAGTTGGAGGGGGGTGTTTTTTTAAGAAAATGTTGCTAAGACTCTTGGAATGTTATCTTTAAATTCCCGAAGAATTTTTTTTAAGCAGGAAACAAAAAAGTAATATATATATATATACTTTCATATATATAAATATATATAAAAAGCCTATTGATTCTAATCGTTGTCTGACAGCAGCTACACAGCTTCATTATGGGTATATACTACCATCTTCTTCCTATTATAAACCCAAATTCTTTCACATTCCTAGATGAAATGCTTTGGTTAGCTATCAATTTGTCATAAGTTTATGCCTTCATGAAGATAAAAGAGCACACCAATCATAATACTGAACTATCCCCCCTAGACTATCCTCCTTATGCTGTAATATTGTGCTAAGCAATCCACCTGTTGTGTGAAAAGCGCTTTGATATTTCAGTAACACCTGAAAAGTTCAGTTCTGACACTGCAAGTATTCTAAGAAATTTTGCCGTTTCTCACTTTGTTGTAGGCTTACATTTGAGGTTGAGTGCTGCTTACATTTGAGGTAATTTCCAAAACCTACCCCTAGGTATTCTTGGTACTGTCCTTTTAAAATACATTGAAAGAACTGAAATTTCACTCAGCTTCCAAAGGCAACACATGCACACTGAATAGAATTTCACTTCTAGTTAATTTTCCTAGCTTTTTTTTTCCTCTCTACAGTCTGTTAGAATATGAAAACATAAAATTATATGCATCACCATTTCTTCATCTTATATAAAACTCCACATTGTCAGCAAGACTGTCTCTCTCTTTTTAACAATCTGACTACGTAAGGGTGTTTTTTTATTAACAGAGCTCAAACAGTGAGGACTAGGCTACTTTGATTCTTATGTTCCAGATTCAGACCACGTCATCTCTTGCCAACACCATCAATTTGAATCCTGAGCAGGAATTCAGATTTTAGTTTTAAACATGCTCTCCTGCAATTAAGCTCTTTCAGTCTGTATTCTTCCCTCTCTTACACCTCTCATACAAAACTCCCCAAAAACTAGTAGGAATGCTTATATTTTAGGTGTGTACATGTGTGTGTGTGTGTGAGTGCACACCCACGGCAAGGCATTATAGATCTTATAGCGCTCTACTACCTACATGGTTATCTTAAAATACCCAGATTTCCCAAGCTTTATTTACAACAGGGCTGGTGGGAGAGGGAGAGGCAGCAACGAAATCACTTTTCTGAGTTAAGAGTCAATAAATACCATATCCGAAAACACTAAATACCTGTGACATTAGTGTCCCAATTTTTTTTAATCAGTTCCTCCAATATTCCAATTATATTGCTCCAGATACAATCAAAAACTTCAGAAGCCACAGCATCTTTGATACAGGCAATGGGAGAAACAGGGGGAATACCACGCTTACTCCTCTTCTCAGCAAGACGCATTTTCTTTTGCTCCCAACTCTCATCATCACTAACAAAGAAAGTAAATTCAAATGAATTTTTTTCCCCTCCTTCTAATACACCAAGTGAATAGAAACATACATATGGAAGAAGAGCCAGTCAGATATAGATAACAAAAAAATCAAGTTCAAACATACAGAGTACCTATGGGAACAGAACCTATTGAATAAATATACTGATTTATTTTGCTTTTGCTTGCAGGTGAAAAATTAAAAAAATCAGCCAGGGCATTACAACAAAAAGATCTACAGGTCTAGAAGGACCAGCTTTATACTTGGCACTTAGTCATTTGAGACTAAATCCTATGCTTTTAACTATAAATTAAGGGAACTAGTCTGCTGCAGTTAGCAGGACTATCACATAGAATATTTTTTTGTGTATCTCATCCTGTGTAACTGCACACATCTGCAACACTCTAAGACTGATCAAAGACAAACAACTTCAAAGCATTTCTGTGGGCTGCCAAGAATAGCAGAGTCCACAGCCTTACGCTTACCTCCTTCCCTCCCACCGTGTGGACACTTAAATTTTCACTTTCTTCCCCTCCCTCCCTAGGGAACCAAAGTGTAGCAACGTTTCCTAACTTAGTCTTCTAATACACCTCTCAGGAAGAAAACTTTAACGTTTTTCTTCTTTTAATGCCCTTTTTTTTTTTTTTTTTTTTTTTGAGATTACAAGGATTGTCCTGAGCATTCTTAAACCCAAACCCAAATCCTTTCCAAAAAAGGCAGCCATCCAGGCCCTCTCTTTCAAAAACAAGTCCGAAAGGATCTCAGTCTAGTTCTTCTGTTTTTCAGAACAACCACGTCTTTTATCACAAAAAGCTCTGCTTTGTGCCCCACTAAGTCCTACCAGTTTCTCCCTCATAAACGCCTTTTAGAAAACAGCATATTATGGTCTTTCATCCACCCATTAGCCTGTTTGCTGGAACATTCAATTAGCTCACAGGAAAATCGGGTTGCACTGTGAAGGGGACAGTTCCACGACTCCTGTCACCCACAAGAATGCTCTAAATGTAGGTTGTATCCTGCACTCCTCCTCACAAAGCTGTTATACACTGCACAGAAAGAATTTAATATTCATTAGGACAGACAATGAGAGCATGTACAGTGTAATGAACCTAAACAACCTGGTGCTCAAAGCACTTACTTGAGGGGAACAGATTCCTTCATTCTACTCTCCATCTCAAAAATCAGATAGTAATTGTATTGAATCTCCATGCACAAAACACCTCAAAACAACTAGTGGTTAAGCCACATTCCTCTTACATGGGAGGTGTGAATTTTGAACCACTAGAAAGACAACATACCTAATCTTCTTCATGCCCAGTGAGTGCTACCAAACACAAGGACAGAAGGAAGTGTATCTTACAGAGGAGAAACATAGCTTATGAACACAGACTGGGTTCACTGATAAGTTTTTCATTATATTCTTCAAAAATACATATATCTGTTATTTACAGCTCCTTGTTGTCAAAAGCAAGATATTCCTCTATTTTTCCATCCACATCATAGATTTCTTCTTCCAGAAATGAATACATGGCTGAGCCAGAAGCAGAAACCCCAGTGGAACTTGAATCCAGTGATTTATGTATTGGAGATGCTGTTGGGATCAGTTTAGAACCTAAAATGCAAAGCCTGAAAAAAAATCAATAAAATGAAAATCAAATATTCAAAGAAAGAAGAAAGTGTATTTTTAGCTATACTGAAATATATAATTTCAGTAGAGTTTCAGTAATACAAAAGTAATATTTGTACATATTTCTGAAGGGGGAAAACCAAAACGAAGACTTTAAAAAGTGGACATACTCCTTTATGTTACTAGTGCATTCACGAAGGCCAGGTAAACACTTAGTATCCACATGCGTATCATTTCTGCTCTGAAAATGCTGAAATCCTTCATCCTTCGGCAACAGGAGCTGCTTTCCTAGAACCCTGAATAAAAAGGAGAGAGCAACTGATATCTTCAATGAAAATTCATCCCATATACAAATACCAAAAATACAAATACCTGTAAACAGTAACCAGTTCCCCTTTTACATCCCTTAGTATCAAATGACACAGAGCTCCCAGATTTCTTCAGTTCATTCTCAACCTCTTGGACTTTAGATTTGAATCAGAAAATCATAAATATAGGGAATCACTTAGAAATTCCACTCAGTGAAAATATTCTAAAAATACAGTGACTCAGTATTTTGAATTAATTACACAATACAAAAACTTGTCCCCATTTTATGTTCTATTAATTTTTACAGTATCTAAACAAGGCAAAGCATTAACCAAAGCATGGTGTTGTGGTTTAAGCTTAGTCGTAAATTAGAAAATCACGTAGCCTGCTCGTTCCCCCCCCACCAAAACCTGTCCTCCCTCCCTCCCCACTCCCAGAGGGATGGGGAAGAGAATGGAAAGAATGCAACTCCCACGGGGTGAGGTAAGAACACAGTAACTAAGGTATAACACAAACCACTGCTGCTGCCACCAATAATAATAATGATAAGGGAAATAACAAGGGAAGAGAATACAATCGCTCACCACTCGCTGACCGAGCAGAGAGCTAGCCCTTCCGGGTAACTTCCAATTTACATTCTGGGCATGGCGTGCTGTGGTATGGAATACCTCTTTGGCTAGTTTGAGTCAGGTGTCCTGTCTCTGCTTCCTCCCGGCTTTCCCTCCTCCCAGGGCAGAGCATGAGGCTCAGAAAGTCCTTGGTCAGTCTAAATATTCTAAGCAGTAGCTAAAAACATCGGTATTATCAGCACTGTTCCCAGACCGAAAGTCAGAAACACAGCACTGCACC
>WYDI02030126.1:0-37113 GCA_009867235.2 Psittacus erithacus
TGTCCAACCTGGCCTTGAACACTGCCAGGGATGGGGCAGCCACAGCTTCTCTGGGCACCCTGTGCCAGCGCCTCACTTGATTGAGAATTTGTTGGTTTTAAGTGTTTTCAATGAACTCCTCTTAAATAACTTCCCAATTTCATTCCCAGCTTTCTTTATCTAATTACCTTTTCAATCAATTGCCCCCAGTTTGGGGTGAGCATTTGCTAGGTCACTATGGTATTTTGCAAGCAGTTGCATGAGCATAAGTCATTTCTTTGGAGTCTAATCTGCTCCCTGTAACAATTGCCTGTAGCATACTACGTTTGTGTAGAAAGATGTCTCATCCAAAAAGATTGCTAGTACTAATGCTTTAAAATATTCCTGCTTATATTGAATCCTTTGGTATGGCTGAGAGCTGCCATCAGGGCTGATGCACTAAATGTAAGTGTTTAACTCTGGTATGGGGAAAAATGTTCCTGTATTTGTAGTGTGAGGTGCAGTGTGATGCATTGCCCATAATTCTTCAGTGTTAATCATGAAATCATCAGAACTTGGGTTAATGGCTCTATCTTTCAAGTGCAGATAGCAGAATGCATGCAAATATGACAGCAGAGAGGCCTGAGCCTTTAGTTCAGGAAATAACATATAATGATCAGGTTGGCTGTTAAAAATAGAATGAGAACAGATAATGCCTGAAGCTAAGGTTACATTATATAATATATCAATAACTTGAATGCTGATGTATCTGAAGGACAGCAAAGCGGAGAAGGGGATAAACTATGCGTATAAAAAAGGCTCTTCCTCACGTTTGTATGACCATGGGTGAGGAGCAGCACTGGGAGCAGAGCTGAAGCTTGTTCTGCACACAAAGACCCGGGCCAGTCATTCTGGAGAAAACATAGTTTGAAGCATTGAATGGATGTGATGAAAACACCCTTGAGTGTGCATGAGTGAACATGTCTGTGCACCCCTGAGGTTGCCAGGACTCCATGCTGGTGCATAGAGCTGGGTGCTCATTTGTAAGCAAGCTCAGACTTCAAGGTGTGCAGGAGTGGCAGGAAGGCTGCACATCAGGAGCATTCATGAACGCTGTAGGAGGTTTGGCCCTAGGTACTTCACAGTGTTTCCTTTTCATCTATGTGAAACAGTCTAAACTACCGATGAGCTAAAACTGGAACTCACCCTCCTTCCCCACAAAGGCTCTGCCTGATTCATGCATACTCCAGTCCTCACTGCATTTCTGCTTGCTGTGGTACTTCCAGGCATATAACCATAGAATCACAGAATGGTTTGGGTTGGAAAGGACCTTAACATCATTCAGTTCCAATCCTCTGCCACGGGCAGGGACACCTTCCACTAGACAAGGCCCAGAAGCAATAGCAGTTGCATTAAAAAGCTAGTCTGCATAATTTCTGTGACATGAAAAAGATCAGGTAATTCAAATAATCTCTGAAGTGTGTTGTGCATGGGCAGGTGGCTCTGTTAGGTTAGCACAGGGTTCTACCCTGGAGAAAAAAGGACTAACCAGGTTACACTGCTGTGCTAACACAGTTTCTGTGTATAGGGTGCTCATGATCATGCTGTGCTAGGTAGGTATGCTGTTAAGGGGCTGGGGAAGGCAGGACTTGCTTTACATGGGGATTCAAGGGAATCCCCATGTTCTGTTCTGACGCGTCCTTCTCTAGTAGGTCAAGGTTAGTGCTATTTCTCTCTGCAATAAGTTATTCTTTCAGCAGATTTACCTCTGCTCCCAAGCTTGGGCTGCAGAAGTCACTGTATGTTCGTCACTGTTAACCTCTTGAATAAACTGATCTCGACACCCACTGACTAGTACCCTAACCCTCAGGCATGTGATCTATCTGGAACCAGGACTAAAACTTCCTAATGTTCAAGGGCACTTGGATATTTGGGATACCCCACTTCCCTTCGTCTGCAGGATGCAAGCCAAGGTGTAGAGAGCATATAGAGACTGTCAGCCCCCTCAGAGCGGCATGGGTGTCACAGAACATAGTGTGACAAATCCCACATGATGCTCAGGGGGATGGTGAAGTCCTTACTCAAAGGCCAAGCCTGGTGTTTGGCATGGATCTTTGAAGAGGTCACCATTTCTCACAGCCCTGAAAAGGCAGGATCACATGTCATGCTCATATCAGTCTCATTGTTTCAAACATCTTGTTTGGAGAGCACTGGTATTTAAAGTCAGCAGCCCTATTTTCTCTTCCACCTACCAACTATTTGATGGGAGCAAGCACTAAGGGTTAAAAGCTATTTCCTTCTAGTAAATTTTATCAAGCAAATGGCCAACTTCTGAGGGTTCGTGAAGGAAATTCTCTATCTTGGATCCACCGTGTGCATGTTGGCAGGCACCATTTACAGAATATTGTTATAAGTGCCTCTCAAATTGAAACACAAGAGCCCCACACTGAATTAAGTGATTCAGGCCCATTTCCTTTTAGCACAGATACTTTCCTTCATGGGAATAAGAAAAAAGATCCTGACTTACAGGCTTCTAAATGTAAAGATAAAATGAAATTCCTCAACAAAGAGAAGAGAATCACTCTCAAAAGGGAGCCTTTTTTTTTTCCCCTTCTTTTTTCCTCCACACTTACTACTCAATGCCGAGAGGCTCTCTTTGAATTGTCCAGTGTGTTTCGAGGAGCTTTTCTTGCTACCATCAGGGGAAATGACTTATTCATCATGTTGGGCCTCAGAATAAATTGGATTCTTCCTTCCAGTTAACTGACTAGATTGACACAACGTGCAAAGCTATTCCAGTCTTGTAAGCATTTTCAGCAGCAGTGCCTCAGCCCCTTATTTCCTCCAATTTCTAATCTGTCAGTTTATTAACATCAGTCGAGTGATTCCTTTTACAGTCCCAGAGAATGTTGTTCTCACTAAAGAAACTTCACTATGAGTGAATACCAAGCATGTCTGCTGCACTGTAATTGACAGTAGTTAAAGGGCATGTGGGGATTTATATTCTGTACAAGGCTGGAAGACGTTTTGTGTTGGAAGTACATTGTCTAAAAGGAATTTGCACAAAACTTCCTGTCTATGATACAAGCCGAGCTTTTTTGAAGACCATCAACTGATAGCATCTTGGAAAATGCTGGGTAACAACACCCTGGGTTTAGCTAAGGTTTACATGCATGACTGGAAGGTCCATTTCTGGTTGCCTGACCTGAGGTTTTACAGAGCAAACAAGTTTCCCACAGGCAGATGAATGGCACTTCCCAGAAATCAGGCATCTCAAGCCCTTCATGTCTGAAAAACTTGGCTATGGATGTGGGTGGCTGGAGAAGAGCATTTTCTGCAGGGCCAGCAGCTGTGGAATTCACTTCCTCCATCAGGCAGTGGAGCAGACGTGAAATTCAGACAGGAATGTGCTGCGTTACGAGCCTATCTGTTCACTCAGGTTCTTGCTCGAGGTGTGGTTTGGGCTCAGTGACTGAGTTAATGACGCATCGTTGTTCAGTAGGCATGAGAACTCCAATTTAAAAGGTTTCAGGAGACTGATGGTGAACCTCCTGAACTGTTCATAAAGACTGGCAGTGCTATCCCAGAGACATCACTGTTTGAAACGGTTGGCTCTATCAGGAGGTTTCTCCTTGACAATGAGACTGATTCAAAGGGGACAGCCAAGTCAAAAGTAAAGACAAAGGCAACTATTGCTGGCTTCTCTCAGTAGTCTCAGGTAGGTCACCTTGTCCTGGATATCAATATCACAGCTACCTCAGTGCTCAAGAAGCAAGCTCTGGTCAGTAGGGTTGATGAGTGGGTAAATCCCAGAGATGGGAACCATGGTGAGTAACATGGGCGAAAAATGGAGTTTAATTGCTACATAAAATGATATATCAAATGAAAAAGATGGGAAAGCATGGCAAGTGCAGGGGAACCAGAAAATCTTTTGTACATTCTCCTCCAGACAAATCACATTTTCCATGTGAAACTGGAAATCTGCTCCATAAAGCCATATCAGCCTCAATTCCACTTTCCAGGATTAGCAACTTATTGCCAGTTCAGCTCCTGTACTCTTTCACCGTCAGAAGAATTGGATAAGTTTTTGGTTCTTAAGCCAGTACTTTTGGTACTTAAGCCAGAGAGCTTCCAGGCCAGCCTTGTACCCGGGGGAGCACCTCATCTGGCCTGAACATCACATACCTCCTTTATCTTTGGCACTGGGACACTGCCCAGCTGAAAGGATACCATTATGCCTGGAGCTGTATCTACATACAGCAAAGAAGCATCCCTTCAAAAGGGGGACAGAAAGCAAGAGTTCTATTCAGGTGAAAAAAGAAGCCCTGAAACAATTGAGGATTGGTTTTTAATATGTACTTAATGTAACTGAGATCTCTGGAAAAGGTTTGCACAAGTCTTTTGCAGAAGTGCCCTGTGGTTAGGATGTTCCTCAGGCATGTAGAAGATCAAATTCCAGTTCCTCCTTTAAATGAAGCTCAGCTGTGACTTGAACCTGATGTGCCTCAGCCTTTGCTAATGCCCTAAACCCTGGGTTATTTTGGGGTGACTAATCCCCTCCACGCCCTACCAGAGACACCATCCTGGAGCTAAGAAACTGTTTTTTGACAAGCTAACACTTTCAACAGCTACAGTTTCTTTGAAGAATCCCAGTTTCTTCTGGTCCACACCCAAATGACTAGACAGACAAAGGAAATGCCATCTCATTTGACAGAGAGGACAAATAGATGTGGACGGAGCAGAGGTGGGAGTCCAGGACTCCAGATGCTTAGCCAGTTGCTCAACCACAGGGCAACCATTCATGCAGAATACATGCAGGCTTCAAAGAACAACTGCTGATGCTGAGCATTCATGAGATGCTTAAACACCCTCCTTTCTAATTATATGCAATGGGTGCTTAGCTTTTGGGACAATCCTTATATTTCTTTGCCTTTGTGGGCTCAATAACTCACAGAAAACTATTGCCTGTAACCCAGCCAGGCAGCCATGGCTGCAGGCTGCTGGGTATTGTTATCTGGGAGCCCCAGGGCTGATAAGATAATGTAATGAGAAGATGCAGGTTGGGAACATGCATTGCTCTGGCCTGCCCTTTTCTTTCAGTGCATATGTGCGGGAGGTGAGGTGGAGAGGGCAGCATGTTCCCTCCCCTTGGAACAGGGGCAGGATACACCAGCTGTTAAGACTCCTGCTGTGGGGCAGCAAGAGGGGAGAAAGGTTCTATTGCTATGGGCTTCGAATACAGTGGTCCTTGGCACAGTCTTGGCCTTGCACTCAATGTGTCTCCTCTCTTCATTGTGCAGCAATTCCCCAGGGCTTTCTCTGCCCTTGTCAGGCCATCTGACACTGCCAGGAAGCACCATCCCCATGGCTGCCGACCAATTCTTCCAGACGCTTATCTGATACTGAGAGACAGATAATGAACACATTTGGCATCCACAAGTTACCCAAACAGTGTCCCCTTTGTCTGAAGCCCCACTGCTCCTGGCAGGGTGCTCGGCAGTGACTCCTCCAAGGCAGCTGCAGAGTGACTCTGATTAATTCTTTTGGGCAGGTGCCACTGGCAAGTGAGAGCTCCAAGTGCTCATGGTCACTGTGTCACCCTCCACAGCCTGTCTGGTAGGAGAGAGGAGCCAGGGACCTGCAGGCAGGAGGAAGGGATCTCCAGCCAGCGATGAGCTGCTCGCTGCCCTTCTGCTACTGGCACTGCTGCCCTGCCAGCTCATGGGATGCTGCTCCGAGAAGTTCATGCTGTTGGTTGAAGTCGCTGCAGGGATAAAGAACCTCTGTCATTTGTCATTTCAACCCTGCATGCCTGGAGGCACAATGGTTTAAAATAAAGGTGAAAGCTTGTTTAAAATAAGGGGAAAAACACCACAGAGGTGGAAAGTATAGATCAAGAGGCTGAGCCACCACAGTGACTGCAGACACCTTCAGGCTGTGCCATGGGCCTGTTTGGGCTCCTGTAGCCCCAGGAATGGGTCACCTTTGTTTCCCCTTTGCACTCTGCTGAGGACAAGTAGTCTGGAGAAGAGAAGGCTCAGGGGGGACCTTACTGCTCTCTACAACTGCCTGACAGGAGGATGGAGTCAGGAGGTGAGGATTGGTCTCTTCTCCCAGGTATCATGCTATAGGACAAGAGGAAATGGCCTCAAGTTGTGCCAGGGGAGGTTTAGATTGGAGATTAGGAAAAAATCCTTCCCTGAAAGGGTTATCAAGAGTTGGAACAGGCTGCCCAGTGAAGTGGTGGAGTCACTGTCCCTGGGGGCATTTAAAAAACATGGAGATGTGGCACTTAGGGACTTGGATTAGTGGTGGCCTTGGCAGTGCTGGGTTAACAGTTGAACTTGATGATCATAAAATTCTTACAATTTAAATGATTTAGTAATTCCATGACCATACAACTTTGTGCAAGAAACTCAAACCAGTCCAGACAGCCCCTGTTCTAGACCAATGTAAGAACTGAGGAACAAACTGCAATGATCTGCTCATCACTTCCAGGTAGTTATGCAGAATTAGATGGGGGCCCAATATTGGCAGACGTTGCATGAACTTCAGCAGGAGATGAAGGGCTCCAGCACGCCAGAGGTTTGGTCACCGTGGAGCCCCATTTCCACAGTCTTCAAAAACAGGAAATCAAAGATGCTATTAAAAATGAGGAGACAGTGAACTCCCAAGGGGCATGAGGCAGAAGAGGAGAAGGAACAGACAGCACATCAGCACCAGTGTCGGATCCAGCCTGTTGAAATTAATGAGTCAAGTGGTGTTACAGACGCGCTCAAGGAGTCCTCAAGCCAAATGGGAATTGCTGTTACTCTACCACCACAAGAAGCCCATGAGCTCACTTCAATTTTTCCTTCAAAACACAGTTTAAATGAAAAGTCTTCCAGTTAAAGAAAAACAGTGATTGTAAAACACTAGAATTTGCTCTATTACCTCAACACAGAAAGCTTAACAAAATATTTTATTCCAAACATATGTAGGGCAACAACAACATTTCTTCTCTGTCACTTCTTTGAAGGAATGCTAAGCTACTAAAATACTAACAGCAGTTTCTGGACACTGGTGGGTAGGTCCTTCATCCTCACCCCAAAATGCTAACTGATCTGAAAATATTGTACCTATATACAGTGGGAGATGAATCATGCCTCATGGCATGTGGCTTGGTCTGATCAGATCAGCAACACAGGAAGAAAGCCTGCTTGAGAAACAGCATGCACAACTCCTATTTTAATCACATCCAGCCTGGATAACACTCCCAATGGACATCAGCCCAATGTCTCCACAAAGTCACTACAAACATTCCCTGCTCCAGGTTTGCTCAACTCAGGGGCTTCACATCCCCAGGCAGTCTTCTGGAGCAGGGTTTGTAAGAACCCCAGGCAATCAATAAGAACCTCTTGGCTGAGTGCTCAGGAGCTCCTATAAAGCTGACTGGCGTCTGAACAGCT
Source organism: Psittacus erithacus (assembly GCA_009867235.2). Taxonomy (NCBI): domain Eukaryota; kingdom Metazoa; phylum Chordata; class Aves; order Psittaciformes; family Psittacidae; genus Psittacus; species Psittacus erithacus. Next base: position 7,407 of record WYDI02030126.1, read on the forward strand.
TGGTCTGTTAACCATGAGCCCAAGACAGGACAAAGCAAGCAGACCAGGACCAGGCAGAGGCCTCAAGTAACCTGAAGAGCAACGGGAGTCTCGTGTCTCTATAGGTTCTCTACTGTCCTGGTCATTTATGCCAGATGGGTGGCATCTTCTGGGTCCACAGATGCAGCCACAGCCTCAGTACATGCACCACATGATTGCTTAGCACCATAAACTGCTTTAACCCTGGGAGATGCATATCCTGGTCTAAAGAAGAACAGTGTGTCAATGCTGTGGCATAGATGCTGCCTTCACCTGTGTGCTCAGGTGTCCTTTCAAAGGTAGCAGATCACAGGAAGAGTGTTGACATGCACGTGTGTAGACTGACACCAAGTAAGACTGTACTTGCTCTCAGCTTTGGAATGACCATGGACCATTGGCAGCTTTAATAACCTCTAGAAAGTGTCCATCCCTTTGCAAACCATGTACTTACCATTGCTAATCATAGGACCTTCATTGCACAGCCCATACAAAAGTATTTCCATGTATATATTCCTCATTTACCCTCCTGCAAATTCACCCACCCCCAGAAACCTCTTTTAAAACCTGACATTAAAGAGATTTGAGTTCATTCTGCTACTGGGATACTTCTACTTGGGCTAACAGTGGTACTGGGAACATATCTGATCCTCTCAAACTCATCATTGCACAGCGTCGTTTTCTCTGTTACACGGACAGAGGTACACAGCAGGTCTATACCTGCCCTGTGGTAGCAGCCTGAGGCGTAAACTCCCCAGTTGTTCACACCACCTATAAATGGGTTTGCTGTAGGTAATGACTGTGACCTTTACACTTCAAGCCTTAGAGCAGCGTAAGTTAAATGTAAATTAAATGGATAGGACAGATGCTCAAAAACTAGAAATGTTATATCTGCCAATAGCGTAGGCTGCATTTTGACTCAAATTAGGCTAAGTAACACGAACAGGAAACAGAATAGCAGGAAAAATGTCAGACGTGTCAGAAGAGAAAAATAAGTTGGGACTTTCCAAAAGCACAGACAGCAAATTAATTCCAACTGCAGTTAACAAATTAGGTATATCTGCTTGTCTTGTGTGAGATCGTCTAACACCAGTGATGTGACAAGGAAAGAGGAGCTCCTCTCAGTGACAGAGCTCCTTCTGCCCTTAACTCCATTGCAATCTGCTTCCAGTCCTCATTAGGCACTTGGTGCTGCAATATGGGTGAGTTTGAGCCTTGGGAAGGCAAGGGTCTTGGTGATAGCAATAATAGAGTTTCTGAGTCTAAGCTGGTTTTTGTATCTTATAAGTGGCAAGATTTGCACACATTAATTAATCAAACCTTATCTATTCCACAGTCTTTCTTGTTCAGTTGTGGTCCTGCATAACCTGGATTTTAACTTACGTGTTCAATGTGTTACTCTGAGTCATGATAAGAATACAGCCAACGAGACAGGGGACAATTACATAGTGTATTTTGAATACTTCAGCTTAATCTAAAACATTTCCTGACTTTGTATAGTACCTGGAGCATTATGTGATCCTGAGATCCCTGAGGAAATGACTTTTGTGGGTATCTAATGCAAACTGACACTGTAGTCAGGGTTGAGATTGGGTTCCTGCAGCTCACCCATAAAAGGGACCAGCAGGGTTACTGGTATCAGCTCTAGGTATTTATTCTCATATGCTGCCCTGGTCAGATTCTTGATTTCCACTGTAAATGAAACATATTCCTGGGGTCTATCTTTCATTTATTTTTATCCTCAAAGTTCCTACTGAGCCCTTATGAAGAAGTCAGCTCCAAATCCCACTGCAATGATGGCACATCAAATCTGCAGAACTGTTCTCTCACATTTATATCAATGTGATGTATTTTAATTGCTAATTTGAACTGCATCTAGTCCTGAGCTGGAGAAGAGATGGCACCATCTTGGTGAGTGTGGGAACAAACAGTGATTTCCAGATGCACAGAACTTGCATCTAGATGCACACTTACATCCAGTTTTCTTGAATTTAAGGACAAATGCTGAAAAAATGCAGCCAACTCGTACTGGCTGGGAGAGGAAGTCATCTCCAAGCTGAGGCTTTTCACTTTTAGATGATAAAGCTGGGACTTCAAAGTCAACAGCATCTTTTTGTGTCCCAACACAGGTCAGGAGCAAGGAGATGAATGCCAGAAGCTGCTGCAGGAACACCAGGGTCCAAGCCTGCTCTCGTGGCCCCTGACAAGGAGCTTACAGTGGTACCAGTCACTCTGTCCATCAGACAGCTCCGAGGTGGTCCAAGAAACAAGGGAGGGATCCCTGTTGCTCTTTGGTTTTCCATATGAAAGTTGCTGAGAGCCTGGTGATAACAGGAGGCCTTTAGCGTGAGGTGTAAGAACCACCACACCCTCACAAGTGCAGAGCTTGCTCCCCAGAAAGTGAGGCTGTGTCAGCTTTATCAATCAACAGCAGAGATTTGGAGGCTGAAGAATGTGTTTACTTGAAAGCATGGATTTGCAATAATGGAACAAAGTTACAGAAATATAAAACAATAAAACACATTATCACATTTACGTATGAAATGCAGGAATTTCTTTAATAACTCTTGTATCTCAGCTAGGCTGTAAGAGTGGCCAAAGTCTCTACCACATAATTCTGGGCTGGCAAGACCCTGGAGAACTCTTACAGATGGATATTTCCTGCTCTTATTGGTAAGATGTGGACAAGTATTAGTCAGAACGGTCACACTGGGCAGACAATCTCTATCTCCATCTTCAGAGGCAATACCTGCTTGTTAACATCTTCCTTCTTCATTTCCCCTAATCCTTGCACCGAAGCACTTGCCACCCTTCAGTACTGTGGGCTCAGGCAAACCTTCCAGAGCTATATTTTGATTTATATATTCAGCTTCAGATTTCTTTTCCCTTATCACTTCATGCCCTATTATTATTTCTCTTTATGCCCTATCTCCTCAGAGTAACTTCAGAAATGATGCACTCAGTAATATGCCTTTATTTGTGTTTCCCATGAACGCCTGGAGAAATCAGCACCTGAACCTACAGACAGGCTCCAAAACCAGCTTGGCTCCATGGTACCTTGAAGACAGGGAGACAGTCAGACACTTCAGCACCCATCAAGAGAGAAAACTCACTGGCACTTGGCACTTCTACGGAAGGAGCTGTGAGGTGTGCAGCAGTCATGAACCTGCCTCTCGATGCAGCAATGCCTCTCCTGAGGAGTACCTGGCACAGCGTGTCACACTCCAACTTTGCATTTGAGCTCCATGAAGTGGTGATCACTCAGCTGGCAGCCTCGAGAAGAAACCTGCTGAGCTCACACCCAAAGTTCCACCAGCAGTTGTCAGTCGCTGCCTGCACCAAGTCCAGATCTGATGGTAAATGACCCATGCAGCCCAGGGCTGGTCCTGAGCTCTCCTTGGCAAGTTCAGATTTACCAGGGCAAAGTTTGCCCACAGAAGGACCATTGCTCCCAGCTCCAGTGCTCTGCAAATGTTCACCCTGCGCAGTATTTGCTCTCCATCCCTGCTCAGCCCTTTTAATGCTTTGTTATCTAAAGGTGAGGCCCTCCAACAGCACCCTTGTTAATGCCTGTGCAAAACTACAGTGATCTGATAGACAGATAAGGATGAAGTCAAGCATATTCCCATTCCAGCAGGCATCCATGTGCCAAGCCTGCACACACAACCAAAGTAGGGCACTCTGATGCAAGAAACAGCCCAGCCACACGTTATCTATTGATACTAAGGTATTTATTTAGTGATAGTTACCGCAATGGACCTGATAATCTAGAAGGACGTGCTAGTACCCTACAGATGCTCACTTCTCAGCTTTGCCAGTGCATCTCAATGCTTATGAGCCTGAGTCCTCCCTCTGCAGACAGGCATGTCAGACTGAGAACTTCCCTTCCTCTTTCAGTCTTAGTGCTATTTGAGCAGAGGCTGGTCAGGTTGCTTTTAGGGGAAGGTGATGCTGCACCACCCACATTTTCTGTGACTGTACAATGGGCAAAGCAGCTCACAATAGAAGCTCTGAAGCTCTCTGACCTTTCTCTCTTGCAGTCTTGATGACAAAGCAAGCTTTGGGTTTCAGGAAGACCAATAAATCACTCACCTGCTGCTGGGAGCAAGCTGCAGAGGAGGGTTTGTCATCTTGCATTTGTATCAAAAGTCCCACAGGTTTGCAGGATTATGTCAGGATTTGCAGCAGAAGAGTTCCCACTGTCCCAAACATGATGAAATGTTCTGAAATCAAATGTTCTGAACATAAATCAAAACATCTGTGATGAAGCACCAGAAGAAACATTGGATCAAGGGTTAGAAGAATGGAATTTATTGATGAACGAGGGCACTATGAACAGCAGTCACACTGGTAAACACTCAGGAATGTGTCATTTGCATAAGGACCACAGCGTGGCTGAGTTACCAGGTGAAGGATGGAAGGACGATCAATAACTGGAAGACTGCAACAAAGTGCAGTGTTTTGAATGTGACATTCTCCTGCTTGTCACCTCAACAGACGACACACATTAGCCATGATCATACCTGAAAATAGGAACTGCAACCAAAGGGCAGCAAGCCTGCCTCAGATTTAAGGAGGGTGAAGTGCACAAGATTTGGAGACAAAGATCATGGAGTAAGAACTGTTGGCTCGTAAATAGCATAAAAGATGTGACCAAAGCCAGTTCGTTGTCATCAATCTAGAAAGAGCAGACACTAAAGGCTCAAAAGCCAGTAGCCCTTGTCCTTCATGCCACATGCGGGCAACTCTGACCAGACCCCTTGGATAGATGTCTTGGTGCTGGGAATGGGAGAGAATGAAATCATTTTCTGCTTAAAATAAATATAATCTTCCTTTTCAAGAAGGTTTTGCACTGGTTTATTTACATGAATTTCCTTCAAGAAGAAAGAAAAGTCTCCAAATGAACATGAGCCAAGGAGTAAACTTGCCTAAGAAACTTTGGGATGGGAAACACCATGATGTTGCCTGCTGAGACTTGCTTCTGTATACCCTGTCATCTGGAACATCATCTCTGCCTGTACCTGAACAAAAAAGGGTGCTGAGAGAAGCTTTCAGCTTCAAACACTTGATGCATAACTGAAAAAAGGGGAATCTATGCTTCTAAGGAGCAACTCATGTAGCCATAGGAGTGCAATAGGAAGTAACTATTTTTATATCTTTCCTTTAGTTTTGTCAGTGGCAATTCACTCTTGGGAATCATCTTAACGTAAGAAAGACATGGAGCTCCTGGAGCAAGTCCAGAGGAGGTCATGGAGATGCTGTGAGGGCTGAAGCAGCTCTGCTCTGGAGACTCCTGTGTGGAAAACTCAGGGATTGAAGAGTGCATCCTTTGGAGGAAGAGTGCTGCTGTTCTCAATCGCCTTCCTCCTCCAGACACAGCAAACCTTGTCTTCAGCAGGAATCCTAATATAATCAATTTCTGTACACATGCAGAAATGACTTTACTCTTCTACATTCATCTCTCCCTGGGACTCCATTTGTTACTTTCCAAAGTCTGGTTCACTATACAAAGCACATTTCATTCCTTTTCCTTCCTTATTGAGCATGAGACGAAGTGATTTATCTGTGGCTAATGCATGGGACCATACAGCCCACAGCAGGCAGCCAGCACTTGCACTGCATGAAAAGAGTGATTTTATGGTGCCTGGGGATTGTGCAAGTGTGATCAAGTTATTATGGCTTAACAAGATGCAGTGCATGCACTGAGCTGTGAAAAGTGTTCATGTATGTTCTTAGCCCACAGCAAATCCGAGGCAATGTGACTTAGCTTAACCCACCATGAAAGAAGCTGCATTCCTTGCATTTGCCATGGACTAGGAGTGTATCCACAGACAGCTACTGTCATCCGCTGCCATGTCATAACTTGTTCGGAGACTGGAATGGGATAAGTCCTACTCATTCCGATAGTCCTGGGTTCCTAAGCATTGATGTCACTCCTAAAGGTAAAGCTGAGGTATGTAGGTGACTGGAGGAAGGAAAGTTTTACCCCAAAGTCACTAGGAAATGTGGGAAGTTCAGACAGATTAGAGTCAGCTCAGCCATGGACTTGCAGTTGTGGTAATGAAGGGGAATTAGATCCAGATTTGATGCCTTCCTGTGGCCCAGCTGAGGTTGACCAGAGCCTCAAGCTATCTGTGTCCACCCTGAGCAATGATTTGGAGATCTCTGTGATGTTCCTAGTTTATGGCTGAAGAGAATCAATCCTTGTGGTGGTTCACCAGAAGGATGGCCAAAGCAGGTCTCTATTCTGCAATGTCCTTGCAGGGAAGCAGCTTTCAGAGGAGTCTCCAGGACTGTGCAGAGCTGTAGATATTCAGGCAGAACTAAAGTAGAGCAGAAGTTTGATTCCATTTCAGAGAAACTGTGAGTTTCAGATAAGAGCAAATAATGCAACTGGCCAGAAGCTAGAGTTATTGAAAGAACCAGCTGATAGAGATTGGGTTTGAGTTGAATGAATGAAAGCCTTTGCCAGGGGCAGAGTTCAAGAGCTATGGAGCAGCTCTAGCTGCAAAAGAAGTTGGGGTTAATTTGATAATTTGACAGAAGCATCCACTGAATGCAAAGAAAGGAAGCTCTGAACACAGCTGCCTTTGCAGCGTGCAATTGTGCTCCCCAAGGGTAATGAGCTTAAGAGATACAATCAGAAACATCAGATCATCCTTACCTAGGGGGTGTTCATGTCAGACAGCCCCTACTCTGCATTCCTCTGGTGTATCAGGAAGCACTGAAATGAGACCAGAATAATCTTCTCAAGGATGGCTGGGACAAGTCACCTATATCATCTGGGTATTTCCAAATGGAATTGTACAATAATGCCAGGAAGACTCGAGAATATGTGTGCTAAAGCATGAAATTCAATTGAGTTGCATCTCCCCTACTAAAAAGCAGGGACACTGAGAGCATGAGACACCCTGCAAGCAGACACCTAAAGCAGGATCGAGTCTTGGAAGAGACAATTTCTATTCTCTTAGTGCAAGGACTGATGCGGACACAGATTTCTACAGTATAGACATCTAAATTCAGTGGAGACAAGCTCCAGCTTTGCGGAGCTGCTCCTTCTCCATTCATCTCACACCTGAACAATCTACCAGGAGCAAAATAGTTGTCCTCTGTGAGGAAGGTATCTAGCTCACATTGAAGTGACACATAAGAATCAAGAAATCTCAGTACAAATGGCCAACAGCCAGACAGGGCAGCTAAAATAGCAAATGCACCAAGTAAACTTTCAGACTCGCCATCTCAAGCTAACAGCTTCTTTGCCTTGCCTTTTCACCCTAAGAACAGTATCAGGATGAGGTTCACCCCTCACATAATGAATATGAAGAGTGATAGGAGAGGCAGCTGTGACCACCATTTGTCATGCCACCAAGGCAAGAAATACTCCAAGCTTCTCAGGGGATCCCAACTTTCAAAATGCATTATCACTGGCCAAGTTGGTTCATAACCCTCTTGACACCCACAGCGTTAGCTGTGAAACCTGCTACAGGTTTCCAGATGGGCTAAATGAATGTGCATTCATGCACTGTAGACATGGCAGGGTCTTACACACAACCTGATACCTGCAGACATCATGGGTTTATTTGCTTCTAGAATCATGGAGCAGATTGATATATAGAAAACAAAAGCATTTTGACCACTGTAGGAAAAGCCCTAGGCAGTGCTATGCTGTAATTCACAGATACGTTCAACTTCTCCAGTCAATTGCTGGTTTCTCTTGTTGTAAGTGCAAGTAGGGTTCAAACAGAGCTTCTTTCATGGGAATAGCAGGTCACTCAGCTTTCCCTGTATCCTGTGGATTGGCTGATTTCTGGCCAGGCAGTAGCACCAGATTCATTTGAAGAATCAGTCAGAGCAAGAAGTGGTTTTGCCTTAGGTTTTTACTGAAGATCTTTCTATTCCTTGCACTTCACCTTTAAAATCTGTTCCTGAAGCCATAGAATCACAGCCTGGTTTGGGTTAGTAGGGACCATAAAAATCATCCAGTTCCAACCCCCTGCCCTGGGCAGGGGCACCTTCAACTAGAGCAGGTTGAATTGGAAGTACTTCCCCACTGTCCTCTTCTAACAGCTACTACCCCTGTTTCAGAGGTATTTCTGCCACCCACCACAGCATCACACTAATCCTGCTGCTGGGAGATGTCACTGAGGACCAGAGGTAGGTGCAGGATGTGGAGCTTCACATGCTAAAGAGTGAACACAGGCAATTCCCAGCACTTTCCCTGCAAGTTGCCCTCCTTGAGCGCCGGGAGGGTGAGGTGGGGATTGCCAAGTGCAGCTGACAGTGCGGGGAGTGGCGGCAGGCTTGTCAGAGCTCTCTATATTTAGGTCCCCGCAGGTTGGAACAAGAAAGCAGGAGGTCTCCTTCTTGTTCTCCCCTTCCACATGAGTCTGCCTGGCAGCGGTGTCTATCAAGCCTGAACTCATTTTATAGCTCCATTTAAACTTCTCCAGCCTTGCGAGCTGACAGGGCATCCTCATGAGGTATCTCAGATGGATTTCTAACATCTGCTCATTAAAGCACGGTCTGTGTGTGACTGTCTCATAGGCAAACTGCCTGTTTTGCTTCAGGTGCCATACTTCAGACTGCATCTTTGAGCTAACAGTTGCTCATTAGTCTGTTTGGTCCAGCATCTTAGTTCTTGCTCTGGCCAAGGCCATGGCAAGAGGCCACAAACTTAATGGGCAGTGGTGCCAATGAAAAGGATCTTTCTGTCCCAATTCTGCACTGATGAGCTCCTCCCTAGAGCAGAAGGTGACATTCACTCTGGCAGTCACCTTCACCATTATCTCAGCTTTTCTGCCTGCAGGTATTTCATAGCCCTTTGAAATGTGCCATGGTCAGTGATTCATTGAACTGCTGCTGAAGGCATTCACCTCATGCGTGGGACCGGATATTCTCCCTCCCAGCTGCTGCTCTCCGCTGTCATCTTTCACTAGACGTCTTACGTCCATCTCTTCCACCTCTTCCTGCTGTTGGGCAGGTTTCATTAGGTGTCTGACAGCAATCCCACTGTTACCTCTGAGCACTCTCCACACCACTGGCAGTGACTGCAGTGCCTCCGCTAGTGCGCAGCCCAAAAGAATCAGTACACAGCTATGCCTCTCTGCCATTAAGACCTCACAGATTCTAAGGAGATGGGCACCAACAGATCATGCAGAGTTCAACACATTAATCTATCTCCAATGCAACAGATACTTGAATTACAATATTTAATTTCTCATTATACTTCATAAACAAAACTTTCTTTTCTCTAATGCTCTGAGTAATCTGTAGTTACTCCCACTCTCATACTACCAAAATCATAAACCTTCCTCCATCTCTGTCTATTTCTCCCTCATCCTATTTTTATGGCAGTGATGGACAAATCCAAATGCTCTTCTCTGGGCAACCATGCTGACATCTTCCAAATGATGTCTTGAGTGTGCTGTAGTTTTCCCACCCTTAACTTCCAAAATAGCAAACACCAAGTCCATTCAAGGCTTGTGTGGTAAACGCTGGAAAGCCCTGAACACAGAATAAAGTCTGGCAACGAAAAGTCCACACTGGAAGAGGTTTCTGATTGACAAGCTCTGCATTGTGCATGAGACACAGAAGCCTGAAGTTCAGTGCACAAGAATGATTTTGCTTTCACCCTTGAATGGCACAGCCGTGAAATGTCTCCACTCTTGTCCTTTGAGCTGTTTATGATGAATCTGCATTAGAATATGGTCTGTCCAAGTCATAACTGTCTAATGTAGGAAGAGAAATGAAGGCAAATTCATCTGAGGCTCCTCAGATCCCATCTGCTTTCCACAGATTGGCAATTTCCAAACTGCCACTCACGGCCCTGCCCTGCTGGATTAAGAGTCTTTTGCTCTCATCCTTCACCCTGTGCAGACCGAAGACCTAAGACTTGCAGTGCTGGATGAAGGGTTAACATGTTCCTGGGGCAGGACTTTCAGGTTGTCAAAGTAATTTGGAGGAACATCCAAGAGAATATTGGTAGGTTCCTGCACAGTCACAGCTGAGTCCATGGGCAATGATATCATGACCATGCCTTTCCCGTGTCATCACATCCAGGGTTTTTTTCCGCCACCAGATTCCAGGCTCAATTCCATAACACTTTTCTGTTAGTCTTTTCTTAACATTTATTTTGCCTAAGTTATTTGCTTCAAATAACTTCAGAGGCTTCAAATATGTTTCCCACACACCGGAACTTTGAACAAGCAACAGGAGAGCAAGTTGCTGGGAAGACATGAGCTGCTTCTCAGTGGTTTAGAGAACAGCCCATCAGAGAGTTGTTAAGGCACCATATCCTCACACCTACTGCAACACTGGAGCATCAGGAGTTATGCCTCACCTGCAGGCCAGGTCTGGGTGCCCTGTGCTGGCTGGCACACAGCAAAGCTCTTGCTCAGTCTGGGACTTCTTCTACCTGCCTGGAAAGAGGCATAGCCTTTCTGTAAAGGAAGCTTTGCATTTTCATTTCCCATGTTGGAAGCTGAAGAGGAATTCACTGTCGCCTTCTCCATCTGCCTGCTTCCCAGACATTAAAAGCATCTGCCTCTGAGGATTTTTCCTTATCCTACATAAAGTCTCTTTACAGTCTTTTGTGCAGTGAACTCGAGTCCTAGACTGACCCTCCAATACTCCCACCCTTGAAAGTCAACTGTTAATCATAATTACTTTTCAGAGTAGACCCAGAACTGAGTTCTGCCTCTGCCAAGGGCACCCTAATTAAGCTGTTTCTCTCCTGAGTGCAGTTCACTCCCCTTTGGCACGCAAGCCATGATTACAGTTAATTTGCTGCTTTTCCAAACTGCCATGAGAAATAGAGCTTCCAAGAAAATAAAAAAGAGCCCAGACTCTACTCCCAGTGCACACTGTGAAGAGTCAATATCACAGGAGAAACCTTCAGCTTCTTCCACTAACCTATGTCTTGCACAGTATCTTTGCCAATGTCTTCAGCCCTCTTAGACATCAAGTCCTTGCTAATCCAAGCTGGCTGACGTTGAAAGCTGTGAGTGAGACCTGATGGCACTCTGGCTGCAGGAGGTCACATAGGTGTATTAGCAAGGCTGCATACAGCCGGAGCAGAAGCAGTCCTGGCTGCAAACCCCAATCAGGCTCCATAGGTAGCTAACTCAGAAGATGCAGTTTCAACCTCAGTAACAGGTCATTCCACTGAACAATAATAATGAACAACATGATACCCAGCCAAGATGTTGAGGGAACCCCAATCATTCCAACAAATAGTCAATAATGACAATAAAATGTTTCTACAATGTATTTCAAGGTTTCTAATGCATAAATCACTGATTTATCTCATTCAGGATTGATACGGGCTTCTGGGCCAGAATACGGTTGCTGCTGAGCAGGGCACAGATAATCTACATAGCTCAGGAAAAGACAAATAAGTTTGGAGCCAGATCCCCCACTGATATCAAAAGGCAGAACACCTTTTCCTGCTCTACTACTTCATGCTGTCATTTCAAAAGTGCAGCCTGGCCTTGGCTCCCAGTGGAGCCTTGGGGCAGAATTGTCAGACAGATATAGTAACCTCTGCTGGAATTCAGGATAACATTAATTGGGTACCTTTATATCAAAAATATAGCCAGGGGTCTTCAGAGTCTGTAACCCGTCACAGCCTCCTTCCAGATCCAAAATGCGTCGACTTTGCTCTGACTCACAGGCCGACATGCCAGAACGCAGCTTCTCACCCTGCAGCACCACAGCTTCCCTTGGTGGTCTCCCACGTAGGGCTGGCTAGCTTGTGGGAGCTGACACACAGCTCCTTACAGCAGCAGAACCACTCCCATTCACGTCCACTGGGCTGCTCTGTGCAGCTCTCCATATGATGGCAGAGCATCCCTCATGTAACTGCAGCTTGCATGAGTCTAGCAAGGCTTCACCCAGGCCAGAACTCTGTGTGGGCAGTGATCCTGGTGTGAAGCACCATCTCAGATGGCCTTGTGCAGCTTCCCTCTTTCAAACTGCTGGTTTGGGGTAAAAGGAGAGGAGCGAGCCAGAACTTGCTTCCTCAGACATCATCTGGCCCCAGTGCTCTGCAGGCACCATCTCCACTGATGGTTTGGGAGCATCTGGACACCAGCGTTCCTGCTGGGAATTCCCCCCATCCCTTTTTCCACCCACTCTCATCTTTGCTGGGTGACATCTTGAGACATTCCAGGTTTAATACTCATCTATAACAAAAGGACATGTTGCAAGACATGAAGCAGGATTTCACTGTTGGCTTTAAACATGCTTCCATTCTCCAAGGTTGGGATAGCTCTTGCACAAATGTGATTACCACAGTGAGGTGTTGTACCTCCTACAGGGTGATTCCCTGAGCTGTCACAGCTCCCAGGGGTTATCCCAGCCCAGGGTTACCTGCATGCTGTCAGAAATAAGCTTTTCTACAAAGCACAAGAGCAAGAGAAAGAGGAGACACTCAGGCCTCATGGTGTACTGAGTAATTGCACAGTTCCTTCACAATGAAACCTGCAGCCTTACTGTCTAGATCAATGGACTACAACACACACCTATCTACCTGGGATAATCATCTGCAGGTTCTAAACAAATCCTGTAGAAAGATAAGGAAATACATAGAATTTGAGCTGTTTTGCAAAACTGGGCACTTTGGTGAGTTGTTGAAGCTGTGGCAGGTGTAAATCCTATAGGAAGAAACAGAAGGGCAGGGTGCAATGGAGGCAAAGGTAGCAATGCTTCTATTTATTACATGATTCCATAGCGATAAAATGCATTTATCTCCCATTTTTGCCCTGCACTTTGTCCTGCAAGCCTTCTCCAGCGCAGGCTTCCAAAGTCCCAGAGCAACTTAATTCAATTAATGTTTTTTATAAGAAATAATGTTTCTCTCCTCCCTGAAAACATTACTGCTCAGTGTGAATGATGTTTGTCTGATAGCCTGTGCCTTTTCAGAGGTAAGAACAGGAACCTGAAGAGGGAGATCTGGCACCTTACAGACACACTTAAGATGTCTTCTCTGAATGCTCTGGCTTATTTAGAAGGTGCAGCATCTTCTCTACTGCTGTCAAAAGTCCTGGCAAGATGCGCTCCATTTTCTGTAATAGGTAAAAAGATTCCTTGATATGCAGGAACTTATATTTAAACCTGAGAAAACCAATTAGACACCGTGGTCTCACTGAATTAGTTGGAGTGTCTGCATGTGCAGTTTCATTGGTTTCAGCCTAGGGAACCAAGTTTGATGGGAACATCACAGTTGTAGAACGGCAACATGCTTCTGCATGGCCTCGGGACTGCTCAGTAGGATGTATGGATTAATGAGCCTCATCCTGGGTGAAGGAATGGCCCAATGAAGCTGTTTGCATATCACCATCCAGCATGTTTTTTCTTAAAGTGGGCCAAATGATGGACTTTCAGCTATGGCAGAAAATTGTTCTAGTCACCATGCTCTCAAACAGCTTTTATTATTCGTATGAGGGGAAATGAGAACAATACAAAGTGCATTTGTGTGCTCTGAATAAGGGCACTGGTTCTTGGCCTTGGCAGTTCTCATGTCTCTCATGCAGCCTCCGTCTCCCAATGTGGAAAAGCAACTAATGAAGCAGCAAGGGGTTCAAGGCAGCATGCAGTGCCCTGGTGCTGAATCAAAGCCCTCCTGCTCATTTCCCTTTCCTTTCCTCTCTTCACGGGCGGAATTCAGAACCGTTGGTGATTAACCCTGGGTTGAGCCAAAAACAGGAGCAAGAAAAACAAGGGCAACCCAGGAGAAGAGCTGGCCTCCATCCCCCTGCTGGGTTTATTTGATGAACTTCGGTTTCCTGCTCCATCTGAAGTGCATCCGTAAGCCAGGATGCTGGAGGACAAGAGGGAACTGGAGTTTGCTGAAGAGAGGACCAGGTACCTGCAATGAATCACAGCAATTAGAGCTGGCGCCTGTTCTTAGTGAGCTCAGCATCTGACCACAAACATTATTTTCTTAGGCCTATGAATACCTAAGTTTTCCTGAAATACAAAATATATTCTTAATGCAAAAGCACTGAGGAAGAGGAGGTATTCACACGTGTACACAGACAGGCAGGTGACAGCTTCCTCTGATGTCCTTCATGTGCCCCTGCTTTCTTTGAAGCACACAGCCCTTGAGATTCCTTCCCATCTCTCCCCCACCGAAGTTCCCAGCTGGGGTCCAAATTGATTCCCATTCCAGACTCTATAGGATATATCCAAATATCAGGCAAACCAACTTTGTGCACAGTTCTATCAACTGTGTGGGCTTTCCCTTGGAGCCCAGAAGCTGACTGCTTTCAGATGCATCTTCCACTCTGTGTGCATGAAGGAAGAGAGAGAATCATAGAGTGACCTGGGCTGGAAAGGACCTTAAAGCTCATCCAGTTCCAACCCTTGCCACGGGCAGGGACACCTTCCACTAGAGCAGCTTGCTCCAAGCCCATGTGTCCAACCTGGCCTTGAACACTGCCAGGGATGGGGGAAATAAAGGATTTTGCCCAGAGTCAGCTGCACAGACTGTAAGAGAGGAGGTAACTGAATGCAAGCCTTGAAATTCATTGAAGACTGAAGATTGCTATGAATATTCTGATCCTCTTTTAAATTAATTTAGTGGCTGCTTAATGAAAAGTGTTAAAATGAGGAGAGCAAGCTCCTGAAGAGAACTGACCTGTCCGTGTCAGATGAGGCAGAGCATAGGAATGTCCATAAACACTTGCGACTCCTCAGGACCCTCATAGCTGCTTCAGGAACACCTGAAAAGCCCCACATTTTACCAGGGAAGAGAAACCCAGGAAGCTACAAGCTCTCGGTGACAAAGGTGGACTTTTGTGACCTGTTTCCTGGTGTTCATCCTGACGAGGGAAATGGTTATACAGTTTCTAACCTTTTTGCCGTAACTGCCCTGAGGCGCCTGAGCGAGGCAATTAATTTCAGGAGGAATTACCCAACCTTAATTTTTGTGAGCAATTATCAGCTCAGGTCCCAGCCAGGAACTGGAGCGTTCTTTGCTCCGATGATGGCTGGGTACAAGTAGCTGCAGACTCCTCTGCGATGCTGCAATTTACCAGGAAGTCTCCCGCGGTATCTGTCTTGAGATGCCTTCCCCTGATGAGCGTGCCCAGATAGCAATCACAACCTCTCCCATGTATGTAAACGGGCAGTTTTGATGAGTGCTGTAAGGTTTTGCTCCCTCTCAGCTTGCTGTTTGGGGAAGAAGCGCAAAGGGCTTGGGCTGCACAAGGTCAGCCTTCCTCCTCACCAAGAAGCAAGGTTGCTAGCGGCAGAGAGGATTTTTGGGATCTGCACTTTAAATTGTTGCTCTGCGTAGGCACTGCTGACAGTTGTTGCTGTTTCTCTGTGCCTCAGTTTCTCCACCTGTGCACACATAGAATCATAGAATGGTTTGGGTTGGAAGGGACCTTAAAGCTCATCCCACTGCAGATAGTGGAGGGTCCTTGCATGCTGCTGGCAAATGCTGAAGCCTTTTCTCGACTGATGGTTGATGCATGAGGGACTTTTACTCCTCACAGCCAAGCACCAGCATGCCCTTTTCATGTGTCCTCAGCCAGTGCTGACCAGGTCCTGCCTGCAAGTCTGAGAAATGCTTGTTGACAGCATCCACTCACCAGCTGGTTTTATATTAATGCACGAACTAATAAAGTGGGTGACTAGGCTGTTGGTTCTTCAGGGCAGGGTCATGTTTCTTATTGGATTTTAAGGCACTGTGTTTAGTTACAATGCTGTATAAAGGATTTGCTGTGATAAGGGACAGTGTTTGTGAGACCATATGAACATGACAGTGCATTTCCTTATGACTGCATTAGGCACTCCCTGCCATCGACTGCCTCCTCTGCTGGAGGTGTGTTTGGCCTCATCTCTGAGGTGGATGTTCTGGGTAAATCCCTGTGGTTATTTCTAAGTGGGAAAAGGGATTATCTCCAAGGAAAGGGGCTGTAAAACCAGCCCCTAACCAAGCTCCTGCACTCCACAGCTCCATCCCAGCACAGCAGCTCCACTCCCACTGCACAGGCTGGCGTGAATCTGTCAAGAAAAGCCAGGAGTATTCCACGTTGTGTTAAATATTGACATCCAGTTTACAACGAATGGGCAGAAGCATCTGGGTCATGGTGGAGAGAGGAGATTTACATGGTGACTGCTGTACCAAGCAGGTACCAGGAGACAGGGTGCAGTGGCCAAGAAGAACATCTCTGAACTTAGTGACCCAGTGTCTGGAAAGCGATTTTTCCTGGATGCAGCTGAATATTGACTGAAAATGAAGTGCAGCAAACTCAAAACTACAGCAAACAGCTTGGTATAACCCTGGACATAGCTGGGAGTCTGCGGCATTGGTCTGAGACCTTCATTATGCACATGGGCTAGAAAAGCTAATGATCAGCCCTCTAGATCCATGGAAAAACATGTCTCTGTCTTACATGGCAGTGATGTGAATGGAAAATGAGCTGCTCTGTCAGTCTGGGAGCTGGTACTTCTGCTTTTTGCAGTTCCTCACTGAGCAGGGAGGTGCGGTAGCTGTGTAGATGTGATATTAGCGATGGGCAGACAGAAGAGAAATAGTAGCTTGATGAAAATCACTTGGGAATACTGTGGAGTTAATACATGTATTAGGCAACTAGATTTAGGGATATAGCTTATCTAAATATGCTTGTTTCTAGTACTGGCATTAACACAGCATGGCTGAGAGATGCTTTTGGACAAAATCTGACTCCTGATTACTTTTTAACCCTGCATGGCCTGTCTGAGGATGCCCGAAGTCTTGAGTTCCATATTCCTGGGGGCCAATCTGAACCCAAGCTTTAAAAACACCAGATATTTTCACATGTGGGTGCCAAGCATGTCAAGGTGCTTTTTTGGACTCTGGGGGCAGGTTAAACTTCTCCTACAGATGCAAAAAGTGCTATCACCAGCTGCCAGGTACATGGCTGACTTTGCAAAAAGCAATATGGGCCTTGTTTGCTTTCCTTGGCTTTCATTCAGAGATGATGTAAAGATGATGGAGAAGCTTGAACAGAAGCCTACTAAAGAAGAAGTTGTGTTGGAGAATGCATTCCTTTAATCACCAATGATTCCAAGGGCCTCCATGCTCTCCACATCTTCCCTTGCTACAGGGTGGACCTCTCACTGCTGCATGCTGCAAATATATTGTGGACTCTGCTTAAGGTCCTTTCCAACCCTAACTATTGATTCTATAATTCTATGTCCACACAGACCCTTCTGCCTATTAGTTACTGTGTGATGCTCCTCTCTGAGCCCTCACTGGGATGCTCTCAGTCTCCTGAGAACCTGCAGAACCAAATCCTGAACCACCAGCAGAAACAAAGCAACAGGCACAAATGCTGAGTTCTTGTAACCTCTTTGCCTCTGCTGAGCACTCCTGCACTGAGATGCTGCCCATTGTAACAGGGTAGCCCTGTAACACAGCATAGAATCATAATAGAATGGTTTGGGTTGGAAGGACCTTAAAGCTCATCCAGTTCCAACCCCCTGCCATGGGCAGGGACACCTTCCCTCCACTAGAGCAGCTTGCTCCAAGCCCCTGTGTCCAGCCTGGCCTTGAACACTGCCAGGGATTGTACTGAGCCTGCAGGACCTCAAGGTAGTCAGGATTGCTTTATCTGAACTTTTCCTGACCCCTTTGGACCTTTCTTTCACCAGGTTTTGCTGTGACTTCACTTTAGCTGATTGACCACGTGTCTAAGACTACAGCGTTTGTTTTGCTGCCTTTGTGTGGTACAATCAAAGGGGTTTTTATAGGCAACATTAACAAGTGCTTATTCAAGGTATAACGAGTAGTTTATGGCTCTCAGACAAACAGTTAGAGAAATACAAGCTAAGCATGACAGCAGGGGACCTGAGGCATGGAGTCATGGGATGCAGCATCGAGGCGGGCTGATAAGACATGGGTTGATAAGAGGTGGTGCAGAGGCTGGCCCAGGAGACCTCACAACTATGAGAAACTCATCATTGGTCAGTTAAAAAAATGCAGGTCCATAGCCAGAGAAAACTGTTTTTAAGAACAAGAAAGAAAACAAGAAGGTAGCATCTAATGCATGTGAAAGATACCATACACATTGAGTTTGGGTGGAAACAAATGTTACATGTTAGCTTAATAGCAAACACACGAATGTTAACTGTTGGCATGTTAGTGAAGACAGAAAAATGTCTCCTAGTGGATCCTGGAGAGACAAAGAAGAAAGCAGCAACATGAACAACAAATTCCTCCTGAAAAAGGCCTCTGGATGCTGAAGACTATGGGGTCTCACACTGTAAGACTGTCTCTCTCCACTGTCTGAGGTTACTGACTTCAAGACCCAGAGGGGTTGGAGGGTGTTGAAGGGGGTGCCTGACTCCAATAGACAGGTCAGAAAGTAAGAAATGTGCGTTGCAATTTTAATTCTGTGTTACTGTTGGAGTGAATTCTCCGCGAGGCAGAACTCTGAGTGCGTTATTATTCTTTCTGCAATAGTTAGATCAAGACTAATGGTGATTCTTCATTTCACAGAGCTTGAGAAAGATGTTCCTCCACACGCACTCAGTGCTGGATGTCAGAGAAGCCTTGCTGCCACACCAAAAAGAAAGGAGGAAGCTGGTGAACAGATGATCACCTACATTCAGATTGCTCTGGAGGTGTTGGTCATACTCCCATCACCACTCTGCATTGGCAGGGTTTGAATGACATTCATTTTCCCTTTATCCAGACCTGGAAATGCAAAAGCACAGAGCTGTTGAGGCTTATTGTGTGGAAGTGGACTGGAGCATGCCTGAAGGACTTGACATCTGTTTAACACCAGCTTGGAGCGCACCGGTGGTGCTTCTGTCTCCATTTTTCCTCCATCAAGTAGGAAAATTGCTTCCCAGCTCACTGTGAGTGACATAGAACAAATGCCCTCATGTTTATGCAGTGCTGAGTTATTACAATGATAGGAATGTTAAATTATTCTGGGCCAAGTCTTTGCCTAGAGGCAAAGTGGGGCCAAGTAAGCCTAATACCAGTTTCTACCACAGTTTGGAAGCACTTCTTAAACAGTGCAGCAAAATACTACTGGGTGTTTAGCACGGGTTTTTCCTTAAAAGCAAAACTATTTCCTAAAGGTACAATAAAGACTTTGTGAAGGTCGCTCCTCATTTTTGCCTTGTCTGGGAGGGTCTGGAAATCAGACTTTCAATCACAGCAAACTGAAGGAGGGAGAACTGGGGAAGGAGGTGGTGGGGAAATGTGATCATTTGCCCTATTTCTAGAGCAGCGCTGCCAAATTCCTAGGGTGTTGCGTAATGAGCATGCGATGCGAGTGCTCCGATCATGACAGCATGTGCTTTCCTGCCATTCCTCGGGCACTATTG
Source organism: Psittacus erithacus (assembly GCA_009867235.2). Classification (NCBI taxonomy): domain Eukaryota; kingdom Metazoa; phylum Chordata; class Aves; order Psittaciformes; family Psittacidae; genus Psittacus; species Psittacus erithacus. The sequence goes on from WYDI02030126.1 coordinate 26,751, forward strand.
CAGGGTTTTATTCGTTTATAACATGCTTAGAGTCTCCAAGTTATGAGTTTTGTTGAGGAATGTCGAGGGGGAGCGGAAGGAGAGAGTAAGTTCGGGATTTGCTGTTGTTGTTGCCATTTCCAGGTGAGGATTCTCCCTTATAACATTCTTGGATGCTCCTGCTCAGTTGCAGCGCAGGTGCTCTGTGGCTTTGCTGCTGGCTAAAGCTGTGGTTTGCGGTGTGCCAGGGTTCTAAGGTGCATGTTTTGGGGGGCGTTTTTTGGACGCGAAGCCAGAGATACCATCCCTGTCTCAAGATCTGGAGATATTTTTACAGATAATGCAGTTTATTCCTTGCTTGAGTCATTCACACAGTAAAAGAAAATATAGGCAAACAATTTCCTCTCAGCCCTGCCCATTTTTCCTGGTAGCATCAGGTCCCTGATGCAGTGAGGCTCCCATATGACAATTACTGGAGATAACAGAGATAAGCATCATCAAAGAATATGAAGCAACCAACCAGCTTTCTCAGCGTTCAAATCTCAGGACCTTGCACCACAGATTTTGAAATCCTCTTTTTCAAGGTTACTTTCATGCTGTTTAATAAGCGCTTATCTCATAAACTAGAATAAGTTTTCAGGCCTGATTCCAGTGAGATTATATTGGGGGGGTTCAGCATTTTAGTACCCCAGGGACAGAATATCCCAGGCCAAGCCAAGAGATAAAATGAAGTGATAAAAGCTGAACCATAGTGCAGAGCAGAATGAATTCACTTGCCTGTGGTTAGCCTGGCTTTCCACAACCCACAGCCCAGCCTGTGCTCGTCCTGGCTCTGTTCCGACATGCGCTGCTGAAGGAGTGAGCACAGTCCCCCCATCACACCTTGGAGGACACCAAAAGTCAAACCTGAAATGCACTTTCTCGACGTTTTCCCCAAGCCCTGCAAAGGGGAAGGCAGTTTTGGGTTCACAAATACGTATATCATGATTCTACTTCAGAAAACAGGGTTTTTTTCTAAAAAGAAAGAAATTCTCTTTTATCAGCATGCATAATCTTTGCATGAGCAGCCTGAATTCTTTAAGGCATCTCAGCTCTAGGGATGGCATCTCTGACCAGTGAAAGCACAGCTGAGAAACAGGAATCAGCCTCAGACTGTGATTGCTTCCTTGGAATTAGGCAAATCTGGAATTTAATGCTGGGATGGGGGTTGAGCCTTTGTCCTCCGAATCAAAGGGCCTGGCAATGAAACTGCCCCAGATTGATAGGAATAGGTGAGGTGAGAAGGATGATCTATCAGTGGAAAATATTTTCCTATGAGTTGGAGATATCGTCAATGTGGAAACCTCTGTAGCTACGCAGAGCTTCTTTCCAAGGCATCAAACAGCGTTTCTCTCTTCAGCTTTTCTCTTTTTCTCTGGTACCTGTTCTCCCAGAAGCTGCCTCTGGCTCCTGGTGATGGGAAAAGACTCACCAGAGCAATGCAAGGAGCCTGCTCCTGCAGAAACTCTGCATGTGGGGTTAACTTCCCTAAATCAGTTCAGAACTGGTATTTCCACCATTCATTTTCCCAAGTCAGGGAGCATTTTAAGACCTTCCAAAAGTTCCACACAAGCTGCATAAGCACCAATTGTTGCTTATTCTGAGAAGTTCATCTGAGGTTGGAGAAAGCAGCTATTTCAGCACATGAAGCATCAGGTATAAAGTAGAAACCCAGTGCATCCTATTGAAACTGGGATGAGGGATAAGCATTGCAACAGGTAGAGAAAAGACCAGGGTTTTCAAAACTTGAGAGCAGAGTTCCATTCCCATTTGAGCCCAGCTCCCATTTTAGATGTTGGCATAAGGACTCAGCACTTAAGTCACAACTGGGTGATGCTAACGGTTACGTTATTAGAAATGAACACTTCCTCCCTCTTTAGACTGTAATAGCATGGTTTCTCTTTAGTGCTACACTGCAAAGCATCTCACATGGTGAGACTTCAAACTAATGAGACCTTGACAAACTAGAAGTAATAAATCTTAATGAGAGCAAACCAGCATAGCTGTTGCAAGCCAGGCAGACTGTGCACACAGCTTTCTTCGGGCAATGCATTTTTCCTTCACAGTAAGATGGAAAACCTTCACCCTCATCAAGAATGTCTGAGGCTTTCGGCTCACATCAGTGGCCACCCCTCCTATGCAGCCTGGCCAAGGGGCAGATCTTTGAAATCCCCACCCCACTATTGCACTCCCCAAGTGATTCCTGAAAGCTCGGCAGTTATCAGAGAGCAAGGGGATGGGGGGAGGCTGGAAATCCAACCTCTTTTGTTTAGTCTCGGGGAATGCATGGCAGGAAAACATCGCCATCCTGTTTTCCAAGCGCTAGCACGCAAATAAGAATGGAGGAAAAATACAGCAGCCTCTCTGACAGGCTGTGATTAATCCTCATTGTCCCGCATTGAAGAGGTGCCAGAGGTGCTGCTCGCCAGCCCATGCCCCCCCTGATTGCACTAGCTTGGGAAGGACCTGTCGGGCTGAGTCTATGAGGCAGTGCTTGCATATGGGGAAAAGGAGGATGTTTGCCAATGTAACAGTGTGTCCTGGGGTGGATTCACCTGAGGACCCCAGTGACAAAGGGCAGGGGGTGATGTAAGGGGACTGTCAGCAGCACAGCAAGCAGGGAGACAGGTAGGAGGGAGGGATGAGCAGCTCCTCATGCGTGCTTATCCCTACTTATCCCTGCTAGCCATGCAGCCTGACTCACTTGCCCTTGTCCTATTGCTATCTCCTGCCACCCTTCACTAGCTCAACCCCAGGGAGCGCCTGGTTGGCTTTGTTTTCTTCTCTCCACCCAGGACTTGTCCACATGTTGAAATATCACCCAAGTCAGCAGGGCTAACGCTGGCAGAGCTGAGAAGTTGCATAAACGTGGTCATGAAAATCACTGACAGCATCCCTAGGCTGTATGCAAGCTTGCAAATGCACGTGGAGCTGCCACGCATGTGCTACCTGTCCTAGCACAGTGCCGGTGGGTAACGTTGATGAGGAAGGGGCTGACACTGTGCTTTGCCCTCCCTGGGTAAAACACCGCAACGTGCAAGTCAAGGCAAAACCTGAATCATGCCTTGAGATCTCTGGATGTGCTATAAACCCTCTCTTGACGGACTTCTTGCATTGCCTGTGCGCCTCTTGCAGGAAAGCCCCATGCCCATGTTGCATCCTGAGCTGTGATAAATGCAAGTCATCTTCATGAGCTGCCTTTGGGGTGTTCCTGGCCCTGACATGGGTCTGCTGTCTGAGTTTGGAAGAGCCCTTTAGCCCCACTCTCAGCCAGGTATGCTGAACTCCTCAAGGGATGAGAGATAGACTGCTTCATGAATGCAACGTATTAATGTAATAACAGTGCCTGGGAGATCTCCAGCTCTTTCTTTTCACTTGCACATCCTACTGTGTGGGGTAAGACATGCTGCACACCTGTGAGACGAGAAACTGCATTAGATTCCTGCTTTACAGGCGTGGAGAACAGCCTCCAGTGTCTTGAACTGGGAACGGAAACCATGTCTCCAGTCCTCTAGTAAAAGCAGTAAAGACCCTGAGACAGGCTGCCCCCACATTGGATGCCAGAGAGGCTGAGGGGGAGGGTTTGGGGGCTGTATTCTGCACTAACATCTGGCTACAGACTCGCTATTTATGTGCTCCTGTTTCCAGAAGAGTAAATCCATGAGAATTTGTCCTGCTGTTATCCTGCAAGGCACCTCTTTGGTCTCTGTGTGCAGCTGGTATCCCTGCTCATCTTGGACCGCAGGGGCTTTGGGCAGTGATTGCAGTTGAGCTGTGACCTATGAGACCCACATTCCTGACCAGGAGCCTCTGGGTCTGACCACAACATGAATGATAAACAGCCTAATTAGTAATGATAAATACTTGTCTCCTGGGGTGCTGAGTGGCTTTATTCATGTTTGCAGAAGCTGTTGTGTGTTATTTGTATTAACCAGGAAACGTGGCTGCCAAAGGCAGACCGGCGCAATCACAGCGCAGGATGCATCGCAGTTATATTAGGGGTTGGCGTACTCTGCACTGATACAGATCTCTGTGGTCTGCAGCCTCCAGAGGGTTTCAGTATTTAAACAGTGAAGAAATTCGGATACAAGTTTCAAACATGTTTGCATCCCGCAGGGGTCAAAGCTTCAGGTTTTGGCTCATAAACGACCTTCCCTTGTGACACTTGCACAGCACTGGTGGGACTGCAATGCCCGGCTCCACAAGTCTTCCCAGGTTTCCTAAGCAGTATCCTCTTTTCCTCATGCCAGCTTAGAATCATAGAATAGTTAGTGTTGGAAAGGACCTTATCATCCTCAAGTTCCCACCCCCCTGCCATAGGCAGCCTATTGGCAATGAGGTGGGAGGAGCTGATGTGGAAACAGGGTGACATGGCACAATCCCACTGTTGCTTCCTTCATAAAGCAGGTGATCATAAATCTGGCGTGATCTCTCTCAACAAAGGTCTTGCAGGCAAAATACAGACTGGAAATGAGCTGTGTATTTTGAGCAGAAAAAGCAGATTATGTACTGGAATAACCTCACAGGCTACTGAGTCAGTGGCAGATAACCCTGTGTGTCTTAGTCTTTAAGGGCCTTGGCATGGGAACCATCAAGTGTCATTCCAAGACTGCACTATTTGAGCAGGTCAGATGACATAATTGTACTGGTCCTTCTGACCTTGCAATCTACCAACCCCCATAATTTGTAATCAGGATACAAATTATTTGCCTTCAGAGTTGAGGAAGGAAGTCTTTGCATCACCTACCTGCTCCAAAACATCCGCTACTTCACAACTGGCTTTTGCAACGTGCAGGATTTTCACCGTCCACTGAAGGCTCAGGTTTAGCTGCATCCACCAGTTGCTTCTACCAGGCTGGCTGGTCAGATCCAGCCGGGATTACCCTGCCACGCTGTCAGTGATACATGCAAATGTTCCATCTGGGGAGGAAATACACCTTGTGTAGATTATTACGATATGAATAATGTTGACTCTTCCTTTTATCCTGGTTTAAATGTGGCTGAGGAAACTCAAACTCCAGCCAACACATTTCTCCAAAATCGATCAATCACCTCATTTTTCACATTAATTTCTCTCACAAACACACCTCCTACAGACAGAGCCAGTTTACATCTACTTGATGGGGAACAACGTCACATCCCATCACACAACCCTACTCCAGCAAGGCCCTGCATGCTATCACATTGAAGACATGATTTTCACCTATGGAGTGTGTAAGCTTACACACTCACCACCACTGCTCCAGCCCTCAGTGTTAATTCAAGACTTGTAGAGCTCACCACCGTGAGCAGCCTTGTAGCAGCCTCGTCATAAAACACGTGAAACAAAGACCTTTTCTGGAGCGGCGTCTTTTCCATTTCCAGAGATTCACATTTGGATTTATCCCGTATATTCCCAAGCAATTTGATTTTAAATCACCCTGGTAACTACCTGGCAGAAATAGAAAACGCTAACCCTGCCCTTGGCTGTCAGCTCCGCAACACGAGGAAGGCAGGACTGCAGCATTAGCGAGTAATTGCAATTCAATTCCAAGCTAAGTAGGGCGGACAGGTCTGTAGAGGCTTGCGAGGCTGCAGTCCCCTAAGGTGCATACAGAGGCTGGCGATTAAAAGAGGCTTTTGCAGGGGCTGGTGTGCCTGCAGTGTGGCTCTTGTCTGAGCTGTGCGAGTCTCATCACTTCAGGAGGCAATGGCAAGACAGGACGAGTCACCCATGGCCATCCCTGGAGCAGGGGGGACAAACTCTCTCCCGGCTCTTGCCTGAGCTGTGCAAGTCTCATCGCTTCAGGAGGCAATGGCAAGACAGGACGAGTCACCCCATGGCCATCTCTGGAGCAGGGGGGACAAACTCTCTCCCTGCTATTGCCTGCATATGTCCAAGCTAGCTCCTCCAAGCCAGACCCTTAGCCATAACCTCGCTCCAGTGGTGGGACCTCATTGAATTGTACCTTAAGAGATTAAACTCACACTTCCCTCACACTTCAGTGCACGTGCTGTTCTGAGGCAATCCACCTCACCAGCCTTGACTCGGAGCTTTATGTGCAGTATGAATAAGTCTGGGACCTTAGGGAAACATGAGGAGAGAAATGGGGCTATTAGTCAGCAGTGCTCCCGGGGGCACTTACAGCAGGAATCTGGACAGTGTCGCCTGTGGAGAGCACGGAAAATGCACTGTACAAAATATTTTTGCAGAGCAGGAAAACACTGCATTCTTTGGATGACAATGGCATTGTGTCACTGTCTGTGACCACAGCCATGACTCAGGCTGTTGCTGGGGAGGGAGAGGAGGGTGAGCAGGCAGCGCTTGCTGCCAGCCGTGGCTTGTGCTGCTGACTGCACTGCGTAGATTGAAAATCCAGAGAAAACACAAGGCTATTGTTTTATTTTTCTATTATTTTTAGCTAACAGGGCTCCTGATGGAGAGCCTGGCATTGGGAATGCTGCTCCTGGGTCATGCGTACAAAGCACGAGCGCATAGGGCTTACGTTCTCTGGCAGGGATGGGCATGTTGCTCACCGTGGTGTCTGAGGCAGCCAGCCAAGGGGTCCATGGCACGCAGCATCTGGTTGCATTGCTCTGCTGCTTCCCAAAGCCCTGATCTCAGGAATTTGCAGTGTCTGCCCCCAGGGGTTATCACACATCTGAATTCATGAAGTTTAAGAAGTGGATTTGAAGCCAAGCTTGCAAATTCAGAAAGTCCCTGGAGCCCTCCTTGCCCAGTTGCCATCCCATGGAAGATGCTGATACGTTATGCTTCCTGTACATCCTTCTGACTGTCTTCACACACCGTGGCAACTGACCACAACACACATCTACTCCAACCTTCTTCCTGACACGCTGGGGAAAGCTACGGAGAATTCAGCCCCCCTTTCATCTGTCATCAGGGTGAGTTCTCCTGAGCTCAGCACTATGCAATGGACATGTTGTGCTGACCAATGCAGTCTGCAGTGATGGTAAAAAATGACCCCTGCAGTGGAATTCTTTCCTGACACCAAGCTTCTCTCCTGGAGGGCACACAGCAGTTTCTTCACCAACTTCTGCTGGTGGAGAGAAATGGGAAAACAATTTTTGTCATTTTCCTTATTTTCATGTGGATGGTGTGATTTGTGCTGCTCTTGGGAACAATGGTCCTTCTGAGCAGAGGGTGTGGATGGAGCTGGATCGGAGCACTGTAGGAAAACATCTTTCTCCTTCACTGGCAGACCAAGTTCCTCCCCTCTGTCTGTCAGGCAGGAAATAAAGGAAACATTTGAAAGCACCGCATTGCATTAACTATTGGAGTCCAGGGCATGAGGCTCAGGAAAAAGAGATCCTCAGCCCATCTCTGCTGGGCAAAACATCTCAGTCCTCAACTTAGTTCTGTGTAAAATGACAAAGGAGGAACAGGATGTTCTGTCAGTGTGGAAGGGCAGGAACATGGTCCTTCTTTCCCTCCCCCCAGTACCTGAATGCCATGTCCAGGGAAATACGTGTGTTCCTTAAACTTCCTGGCACTGACGGTGTTGCTGGGCTTCACGCCCTGCCAAGAAGCATGCTGTGTCTTATTGGTCATAGCTGTCATTTTCCTTTTGCTCCAAAGCATGAGACTAATGGTGCCCAAAGATGAAGTTTGCTTTGCAAGGAAAACAAACTGACTTAAAAATACCAGCCCTGTATACCTTGAAATGTACTCAGTAACCCACAACACACACAGGTAAGTGAGCCCTGGGCAGTTCTCCCACACCCAAGCCCAGACCCTGTGAAGAATCCATTATGGCAACATGCAAACAGACCTACAATGCCTCCAGCGAAGCGTGGACTGCGGAGCATTGATCTAGAAAGCTCGCCCAAACACATGTAATGTACCTTGCTGCTGCAAGCAGGGAAACGCAGAGGTTCAGGGAGTGCAGGGCACTGCGGACACCGGTCCCCATCTCCATAAAAACAAGCGTGTTCCACAGCTGTGCTACCTGTTGGTGTAAGCGTGTGCTTACGTGCCCCGTTCCCAACCTACAACCCCATCACGTGCACCCTTCCACGTCTGGAATGACTTTTGGCTTTCTACCTGTACACAGTGACCTACAGCTCCCTTCTCATTTATGCTGGGGACGCAGCGCTGATGTGCAAGGGTGAGGGCAAATGTGACATGTTCTTCTTTTAAGACCCCTTAGTTCATGACCTACTGTCAGGTTGGGGTCTACTAGCAAGTGTCTGTCACTCTTACCCTAAAGAGTGCCTGAAAGATCAAGGGCTCTGCGCTGATTCTTCCTTTGGAGAAAATTGGATGGAAAATATTTCCAGGAGAAGGTGTCAGCAAAATGTATAAAGGGGAAAAAAAGGAAAAGCTGAGATTAGGCTATCAGTGCTGAAGTCAATTAGTAAGTGAAGATATAAACATGCAGAACTTCAGATAAGCTTACAACCAGCCATGCACAGCCTTGGGAAGCAGGTGGGAGCTCACCAGTCCTTCACCTAAATTAGAAATGACACATGCAGGACTGTGTCCACAAGTTCTGTTGATGTAGATGTACCTCTCCCTCAGAACCCTCTTCATTTTGCTGTGGATTTCATTTCCAAACTCAACCTAGATTTCAGGGAGAAATCTTCCAAACCCACCAGCGATGTATCCTTGGTTCTCTAACAGAGGAAAACAAGAAGATCGGGTGTATCTTGGGAACTGCAGTCAGAAATACTCCAGAGCTCGAGAAGTCTTCAGTCTGCAGACAAACCAAGGGGAAATGCCCATGTTTGCACAGGTAATCACTGTCTCTGCAGTGTCTGGAATGTCCCCTCATTAAAGTGAGACACTGACATGGGGTGGAGGTAAGATCATAGGCTGGAGTTCACACATGCAGGCTGAGATAAACATCGAGGCAGCCTCTGGAGTGAACAAGTGGTGCAGGGACAAGCTCCTCTGCTTTTAATTAGTGGTCAATCCAGGATGTACCAACTACTTGCTGGTTTTGTAGGTATCTGATCCTGGGAATATCCTTGGACTTACCCACCTCCCTCCACGTGGCTGGTGGTCCAGGGAACTTCAGCTTCTGGTTTTGCTTAGTTCACATGTAAAAAACCTAGTGCTGTTCTTCATCTGGGCTCCACTGAGAAAAAAAGAAGAAAAAATGGGTACAGTTCACCTGCACTGGAAATTTTCCTGTTTCGTTCCATCAGGAAACATAAAGAAAGGGGGAAAAGGGAATAAATAGCGTAGGCATCGTATATGTGATTTTATCCAACAACAAATTCAGAGGAAGGCAGAAGGTGAATAGAGAATCCAAACCCACCAGAACCCCTTGTTGGTATGGTTCCTACTGAGAAACCAGAAGATGAGTAATTTGGTTTCTCATCCAATTCCTTTTTAGCCTTCTGGCTGCCTCAGCAGGTTGGCTGGACTCCCTCAGAGCAGTGAGACAGGGGCCGAGGGACCTGCTTTGGCCAAAACCCCACTATTTTATCTCGCAGGTATAATTACAGTGATTTGTCTATAAAATTTGTCTTTCAGTGATAAAAGACCTCTCTAATGAGAAAGACTGTAATCACGACTGAAAAATCTCCCGAATTGAAGTGTATGCTAATATATGGGTTACCATATGAATGTTTCTATGCAAGTATGTTCATGCATATAAATAACTATGTTTACTAAACTGTTTTAACCTGCTTTACAATACAGCCTGAAGTTATCTTATCTACACTGCTGATGAAAATAAACAGATGCATCCAAACATCAAAACACTCCTGTATGAGGGGTTTCTTATCAGGCCTACTTTCCCCCACTGACCCAGTTAAATCTTCAGTAATTAATAATTCCCTAACCATGGCTTTTCAGAAGTACCAACCAACCTTCCTATCAGAGTACTTTTCATCTTGTGAAGCTGCAATTCCCTGATGTTTTGTTTGCTTTTTGCATCCTCCACAAGCATCTATCCTTTCAGCTTTGTCACTGCTTGCCCACCTCTGCCAATTAGCACCTCTTTACCCACAAACTTCTTTCTTAGCAAGTTAGTTCAAAGCCTTAATAAAAGCAAAGCCCAAAAAAGAAGCTATCCAAAGCCTGGCAGCATTTTCACTTTTTATATGTTCACTATCCCTCAAGAAAGGAAATAAAAGGGGTAAGACTCTGAAACTGAGCTCCCTGCTCTATGCCCCAGCAGCAGGTCCAGGGAGGGGATTCTGCCCCTCTGCTGTGCTATGGGGAGACACCCCTACAGTCCAGATCCAGCTCTGGGGCAACAGCACAAAGCAGATGTGGAGCTGTTGAAGCGAGTCCAGAGGAGGCCATGGAGATGCTGTCAGGGCTGGAGCAGCTCTGCTCTGGAGCCAGGCTGAGAGAGCTGGGCTGGGGCAGCCTGGACAAGAGAAGGCTCCT
>WYDI02030127.1:0-25819 GCA_009867235.2 Psittacus erithacus
ACCGCGCTCTGCAGCGCGGCCGCGGCCCCCAGCGCCGGCAGCCCCCGCAGGCAGGCGGGCAGCAGCCGGAGCTGCGCCAGGCGCTGCAGCCGCTGCAGGAGGAGGGCGAAGGCGCCGAGCATCAGCGGGAAGGGGACGGTGCTGAGCAGCAGCAGTGCCCGCGGGGGCAGGCGGTGCCGCGCCCCGTAGGGGTCCAGCAGCAGGAAGGCGGCCCGCAGCAGGCAGGCGCACAGCAGCAGCCCGTGGGCCCCTATAATGTGGGGCAGGTTGGGGGGGCGCAGCGCAGCCGCCCAGGCCAGCCCCACCGCGCAGCCCAGCGCCAGCAGCAGGAAGACGGAGGCTGCCCCATAGATGTGGGCCTCCCAGGTGAAGCCCAGCTGGTGCCGCAGCTCGCCCCAGGGCAGCCCTGTCCCGTTGGACCCCGGTGATGGAGAAGGGTGGCTCGGCTGTGGTGGTTCTGGCGGCTGCGGTGGCTGTGGTGGATGTGGTGTGGATGGGTGCCGTGGCACTGGTTGTGGTGTCACCGCTGCCCGCCATGCTGTGACCGAAGGGGATGCGGTGCCATGGGCAGGGGGCTTTGTCCCCGGGAAGCCTGCAGGCAGGACAAAGGGGATGGTGAGTGGTGCCTGCATGCACTCCCCATTCTCAAGGGGGATGCAGCACGCCCGCCGTAGCTGTGGCCACTGACATCTCTGGGGGTCTCCTGCAGGACCCCCCGGTGGCGTGTCCCTGGTCACGTCCCCGACCCCCAAGTGGAAACCCGCTCCTGCTGGGCTCTTAGCACTAATCCCTGCTGGCAGGACTAGATTAGGGCCATTTCCCGGCGCAATCCTGATTGAAGGTGTCACCATGCCCTGGCTGGGAGGCCCAAGATAGCTGCATCCCCCCTGCCAGCCCCAATGCCCCATGGATGGGCTCCCATGGTCTATGGAGAATGGATGGGCTTGGATGCAGCCCTGTGTCACCTGAGTGCCTGGTGCTGTTTGTCCCTGTGGTGGGAGGTGCCCTTGGCTGTGGGGCGGCATTTGAGATGCTCACGGCGCCCACGGCGCCCCGGACCCGCTGCGGGGATCCAACGTCCTCCTCAGGCAGCAGCTCTGTGACAGAGGGCAGAGCCGGGCGCTGGCACCCGCAGGGATCTTGGTCCCTACCGCAGGGTCCCCCCAGCTCCTACCTGTGCTGGAGGTGGTGGTGGTGGGGGGGTCCGTTGTGATGCTGGAGTTAGGGAGCAGCAGTGCAGGGCCAGTGCTGAGGGCAGCATCCGGGGCGGGCTGGGGTCCCCCCTGTCCCTTTCGGCCGGGGTCCGTGCGAGGTGCTGCGTCCCCGGTGCTGGCAGTGCTGTGACTGAGCGGGGCTCTGCGGGTGCTGCGCTGGTGGGATGGGAGCGCCCGGGTCCAGGGCTCAGCCAGCCCCAACGATGGGGCTGCGGGGGGCAGCCGTGGGGCAGAGCTGAGCGGAACCAGGGAGGGTATGGGGGGACCCCCCAAGTCCGCCTGTGTGCCCAGTGGCTGTGTGGAGCTGGGGCTGGTGTGAGGACTCGTGCCCTTGGGGTGGGAGACAGGGGCAGTGCCCAGAGGGACCAGTGTGCCCATGGCCGCTGCGGGTCCCTCTGCCACTGACTGTCCCCCTGTGTGGGCATCTGTCCCCATCCCATTGCTCATCCCCGCTGCCGGCACGGGGGTCAGGGCGATGGTGGACACGGTTGGCCGGGTGCTGGGGGTGCTGGCTGGCCCGGTGGCTCTGTGCCCTGCCCAGGGTGGCCCTGAGGAGCTCAGCCCCATGTCTACGGGCACCTCAGGGTCTGGTTCCCCCAGCGCAGAGCCATGGGGCTGCGAGGTGCCCCCTTGGGGGCTGTTCCAGCCTTTGGCCTCGTGTCCTTGCCCAGCGATGAGCATCTCCTCCACCACATCCGGGACCGCGCCGCCGCCTCCCGCGGTGGTTTCCATCTCCGGGGGTGCCCCCATCGCCTCTCCTGCCCGCATCGGTGGGGACCAGCGCACGGGGCTGCTGCTGCCCCAGCGCTTCGCCCCGGAGGCCCCGGCACCGCTCGGCTCCCCTGAGGCCTCCCAGGCTGGGGATAGGCCCGGCCACCACTGACCCCAGGCTGGGCCATGCCGGGGGTCCATACCCCGATGCAGGGTCCTGCCTGGGGTCAGCCCCGCCGACACCGGCCCCCGAGCACCGGCAGGGCCCCCGGCAGCCAGGAGCAGTCCGCAGGTGACCAGCAGTGCTGCAGCCATGGTGAGTGCCCGGCGGCCCTGCGGGGATGGGAGCTCTGTGAGTTTGGGGGGCTCATGCCACCGGCCATGGGGCCACTGTGGCCACAGATACCCATTGCTCATGGCTGTCCTGGGGCCCCTTCCCAGCTGTCCCCGTCCCCGGTGTCCCTGCTGCCAGTGGCCCCATTCCCGGTCTTCCTCTTCCCAGTGCCCCCCAGTGCTTGTGGTTCCCATCACAGTGTCCCCAGTGCTGATGGTCCTTGGTGCTTAGTGGTCCCTACTCCCAGCATCTCCGGTGTCTCCATCCCCGGTGTCCCCATCTCTGACGCTCCATCCCCGGGGTCCCCTCCCGGTGTCCCGGCGGCCCCTCTCTGGCGCGCACCGTTCACCTTGGCGCGTCCCCGGCTGCATCCCGGTGGGGATGCCCTGCCCCGCGCGCTCCCGCCGCAGCCGCCGCCGCACACGGGGACAGGAACGGGGCCGGGGCCGCCCGTTTGCAGCGGCGATGCCGCGCTGCGGGGCTGCCACCATTGCGGGGCTGCCACCATTGCGGGGCCGGTGCAGCCGCCGCATCCCGCGGGCCCCCGCCTGCCGCGGCCCCGCTGCTCGATGCTCGGTACCCGGTGCCCGGGCCGCTGCGCTTCCAGCCCCCTCCCGCCGCCCGCCGCAGCACGGGAGGCCCCGGTGCGGGTGCCGGCCGCAGCCCCCCCGCTGACCTGCCGGTGCCGGTGCCGGTGCCGGTGCCGGTGCCGGTGCCGGTGCGGGATGGGCGCTGCAGCGGAGCGGGCGGCGGCGGCAGCCGGTCACGCGCCGCCCCGAGCCGCGGGCACCCGCGCGGGCACCCGCCCGCACCGGGGGGCGGCGGGAAGGGGGGGAACGGGAAGCGGCGGGGAGGGGGGTGCTGCGGAGCAGCTCGGGGGCGGCTGGAGCCGGTGCGCGGGGACTGGAAGCGGGGGAGCGGACGCCCGGTGGGTCCCGGAGGGGCGGCTGGAGCAGTTCCCAGGGGGCAGGACCCTGTGGGGTGGGAGAACGGTGGGGCAGCAGTGGGGACGCTGCGGTGGGGCAGCAGTGGGGACGCTGCGGTGGGGCAACAGTGGGGACGCTGCGGTGGGGCAGCTGTGGGGATGCTGCGGTGGGGTGGGATGGACAAGCAGGGTGAGCAGGGCAGGCAGGACAGAAGGGACCCTGCAGGGTCCTTGGGCAGATCTATGGGTGCCCCTGGCCCCTTCCTGCCCCACAGCTCCTGCCCGCCCTGCACGGGGCAGGCGGCTGCCTGGCAGCCGCTGGGCTCTGGGGCCCTGCCAAGCGCAGGTAATTAGCTAATCAGGTAATTGTCCCGCTGGAGAGCTGCCCGCTTGGCCAAGCTTTGGGTTGACATTGGCATGGCCTCAAAGTGACACTGGCTCTGGGCACTGCCACACAAGGTGATGCTCCCCGGGTCCCTCGGGCAGCACCGGAGCCACTGCAGCTGTGGCAAACCCCTCTCACTCAGGCCAGTGGGGACAGGACAAGGGGAATGGCTTTAACCTGCCAGAGATGAGCTCTTAGGCAGAAGCTCTTCCCTGTGAGGGTGCTGAAGTGCTGGCACAGGGTGCCCAGAGAAGCTGGGGCTGCCCCATCCCTGGCAGTGTTCAAGGCCAAGCACTTGCCTGGTGCAGGGAGAGGCTGCACTGGCTGCTGTTGCTGTTACATCTACTTTCTCCAGGGTTTTTGGCTGCTGTCATGTGCATGTAGTGGGGGCTGCAGTGGTCCCTGCATTGAACCCCACTGCTGCTCCATCTCTGGGGTGCTGGGGAGCCTGGCACTGCTCTGTCTCAGCACAGAGGCTTGCAGCAAACACCTCCAGAGGTCCCTCCAAGCTCAGCCATGTGCTGCAGAGCTGCTGCCTGCAGGCCAGGGCCTGAACGCATCTCCATCGACCCCATGGAGCAGGTTCTGCCCAGCACAAGCCATGCTGAGGATGGAGGTGGGTAGAGGAGGATAATGTGAACTGCATGGCCATCATGCCATCACCCAGCCCCTCTGCTCACCCCAAGGCTCAAGGGGCTCCCCATCTGTCCCCCGCTGCCTTCTCCTTGTTAGTTAACATCATTGAACTAGCGTGGAACGGGAAGGGTGGAGGTTTCCTTCTTTAAACATCAGAGAGGAGCTGAACAAACGAATCCCCCCAGCTCCATGATCCAGAGCAGTTAAAAGAGCAGCCGCCTGCTCACCCGCGGGAACAGGATCCTGCCTCTCCCCAAAGACCAACACAGCCATGCTGGACTTTGGCAAACACACAATGAGTTTATTACAGCCAGGAAAAAGGGATCGCAGCCTTCTCCCTTGGGACAGCAAAGCTGCACCGTGCAGATTCGTGGCAACAGAGCTCTTTTGTCAACACCAAATGCTGCTTCTGCTGATAACTACTCAGAGTGAAATTCAAATGTGCCTGCCTTGGGTGTTCTGGAGTCACTCCTCACCTGAGAGGTTCCTAAAGAGCAAGGGCTATCCACCAGCAACTTCATCTGCACAGTGTGAATGTCACATTTTTGGCTCCTGTTTGAGACCTTGAGAAGTGCCCACTGGAGAATTCCTTGGTTAGCCAAGAGATGTGAGAGACAAATCATTTCCTGAGTTTCCTGAAACCAAGAGTTTTCAGCTTGAAAGGAGAGGAAATGCAATAACTGATGAGCCTGAGGTGGTGGGGTTTGGTTTTCCTCAGCGAAACTTGTCCCTGTCCAAACAAATCTGAACCTTACTGATACGAACCAGAACAATGAACACTGTTGCTGCCCAGGGAGCTCAAAACCTGAACTCTGAGACACACAAACCAACACAGTGATTAAGTGAGAAACATGAGTAAAGCCTCTGGCCACAGAGAGGTTATTACACCTAGCTGCAAAGTTTCAGGCAGGCCTCAGTGCTGAGTCTGCTTGAGCTGCTCATCTGTACTCTGCCCTCTCCTCCCTGGTGAATGTCTGGGTCATACTGTGTAAATATGACAGTATTTGGAGCTCAGGGCATCTCTGCTGGGAGCAGGGAGCGAACTAATACAGATCCCATTGGCTTTACAAACTAAAGGGAAGCTTCCCTTAAATCCCATGCAGTCCCTTACAACAAAAGCAGGCAATAACACTTCTGAGCATCCAGGCACCTTGTCTCTGATCAAGCAGGTGACACCTGCAAGGATAAACTGATGGCATTGAGGACCCTGAACAGGAAACAAACCCTTCAATCAGAATAATCACTATCTAAAACTAGAGAGCAACAGCCCGTGTTCTGCTGAGGCAGTGGAGCAACAGGATGGGTCTCCTTGGTGCTTCCAGGGCTTCGGAGGCTGAAGCAGCTCATCTGTTTTTCACCTGTGGTGCTACACAGGGAAAAGGTATTCTCCTGGGGCGAGGAATCCAAGAGGTACCTTTTCACAATGGAAACGTTTTCTCTCTTTTGCATTTCCAAGCTTCTCTTTCTCTTGTCTGCAAGTTGCTGCAGGCTTTTATCGGAGCAGGGCACTGGTGGGAAGTGCTTTGTAAGCCTTGGCTGAGTTCTGAGGATGTGGTGGTTGGGAGCTGGGTTGGAGCTTCCCAAATTGAGAGCAACCTTGTGTCTGGGAAAGCCATTTTTTCTGAAGCTTTCCAACTCCATAGTCCCGTTTGCCTTCCTTTGCTTCAGCCCAGCCTCAGCACATAGGGAGAGCTCGCCTTTTCTCACAGCAGGGCACATTTTCTTCCTCCCCATTGCTTTATTCCAGGGGATCCTTCCTGGCTTCTGCTTCACTTTGTTCCCTACAGCTGCATTCTCCACCTCACAGTCCATGTTCCAGTTGCTGTCTCTTCTCCCAGGCATATCTTTCCATACAGGAAAGTGGGAAACTTGGGGCTGCCTCTGTTGCAATGGCATCATGGATTGGAACCCTCGAGTGCTTCTCCTGATCGTTTTCCTCAGTGGAGTGCTTAGAGGCAGCTCCTGGGGTGCAGGACAGTGCTTCTTCTGATGACCTCCCAAAAAGCACATGCAAGGGTGTTTGACACAGCTCTGTGATTCTGAACTGTATTTCACCTCCTGCAATGAGGAGTGTTCTCTACACATCTCGGTAGCACTGGGGCTAACATTCCCTCCTGAAGCTGTGTTTAGGACATTGATAGATGTGCCATCCCCAGTGACCTGGTTCCTCATGGGGGAGTCTCTGTGATGCTCCCCCTGTGTCATGCAGGGGAAGTGAAAGGGAACCAAGTGGCTTTCCTCATGCAGAGCACAGCGCTGGCATGGGCCAGGGGAGGTCTGGGAGGAGTTATCAGCCATGGCAGGACGGGCTTTGGCAATAGAAATGAATGTGTGCAGCTCAGCTAAGGTGTTAGGGAGCTTCAGGAAGCCAAGTTCTTCGCACAGCTTCAGGTGCTGATTGCTCAGTTGAGCTGGCAGTGACTCCAGACCCTCCTTCAGCAGCTGGACACTGGATTTCACATCTAGAATCTCTGCATCTTTCTGGGCAAGCAGCAGGCAGAGCACAAGCAGTCAGCACGTTAAGAAGTGCAATAAGAGTATTTAAATCAGAAACTTTAAGGTACTGTGTGTCAGTTAGACCCCTTAAATCAGGTAACTGACCCAAAGATCAGCAATTTATATCTACTTGTGTAATACATGTTCTCAAACTAGGCTCAGATTAGATATTAGGCAGAAGCTCCTCCCTGTGAGGGAACTCAGGCACCAGCACAGGGTGCCCAGAGAAGCTGTGGCTGCCCCATCCCTGACAGTGCTCAAGGCCAGGTTGGACACAGGGGCTTGGAGCAAGCTGCTCTAGAGGAAGGTGTCCCTGCCCATGGCAGGGGTTGGGACTGGATGAGCTTTAAGGTCCCTTCCAACCCAAACCAGTCTGGGATTGTAGGATTCTATGAAACTGTCTCACAGAAGTGAGAGGCTGGGACTGGGGCATACCCCTAACTCATGGTGTGTCCTCCCTCCCAGGAGCACTGCCTCCTCACGTGCTGGCATGACACATCCTTGCCAAAAGCAATTCCTGCAGCAGGGCCTCTGGAGAAGCCCAACCTGTCTGGAAGGTTTCTGACAGCTCATTCTTTCACCATTGACACCTACTTGCTCTTTTTCTCCTCATCTTTCCTCTCCCTGGGGAAGCAGCCAGCTGAAGGAACAAGGCACTGCACCTCTGCGAGAAGCTCTCTCCTCACGGGCACGCACTGCACCACCTCCTCCAGTGAAGGCATGTGCCAGCATGAGGAAGCAGTGCTCCATCATCACTGCCTGCCGCAACAGGGCACTGTTGGGCTCCCCTCTTCCCAACCAGGGTTTCATCAGAGCTTACAGCACTGTCAGCCAGTGCTCACTTAGCATCAGTCAGTATCTAGCCTAGAATTAACATTTTAATATGTCTTTCCCCCTTCATTAGGACAGGAGAAGTCTACTTTATAACCCACCGTTGGAAGGCAATTTAATATTCAGTTCATATTTTGTAGAAGTGGGAGAAATCCAGAGCTAGGGCTCAGAATGGAAGGTTAATTTCTGCACTTACTGCTGCGAGTCTCCTCTCCATCTCCAGCAAGGCCTGCTCCGTTTGGCTTTTGTCTGTCAGAGCTTTCAGCACCAAACCACACTGACTCTGAAAAGCATCTTGCACTAAACAGGAAAATCAATAAAACCCCACATTTGGTCTTTCATTTGTAAATGTGAATAAAGCACTGTCAATACTATTGCTATTTCCTCCACGGCTCGGCATGAGATACTTCCCTGTGCTGTGCAACCATAGTGATTTGCCTGCTGAGATCTCCCTGAGCCCCAAGCCATGAACAATAGGGTGGATGTTTAATGCAAAGCACTTGGAATTTATAAGATGCTGAGCACAGGCCAAACCTCATTTGCTGAGCTCTATTAATATGGCAGCTGGAGATGAAAGGTGACGTGAAGCTGCTGAACTTGCTGTGCTCAATGCAAGGATGAGGCTTAGTTGTCTACCAGCTGTACGGCCAGAGGAGGAGGACCCCAGTATAGCTGGTCCACCCCAGTATAACCAGTGTTTGGGCAGCTGCAACTGGAATACTGGAAGGTTGTGAGGGCAATGGCAATGTCCTGTGGAGAGGGTTTCAAATTGGAGCAAGATGCTCTTGTTGAAAAACTGATCAAAAATAGGGATTTGTGCTGTATGATTGGACAATTGCTGCCCCCATGCAGCTGCAATTCCAGGAACCACTGCTGTGCCTAATACACTCCAGCCAGGAACGTGGTTTGCAGCCTGTGTGGGGATGAAAAATC
Source organism: Psittacus erithacus (assembly GCA_009867235.2). Classification (NCBI taxonomy): domain Eukaryota; kingdom Metazoa; phylum Chordata; class Aves; order Psittaciformes; family Psittacidae; genus Psittacus; species Psittacus erithacus. The sequence continues at coordinate 8,466 of WYDI02030127.1, forward strand.
CTTAGCAATCTTATGGAAGTCTTCCCTTAACATCATAAATTAGGATGGAAAGAGCTGTTCCCTAAACATTCCTGTGAACAGGCAGGAAGGTGTGTTCAGATGGTGTGGCTGGGGTGGAATGTTGGCACAAAACAGGATGCAAAGCATTCCTGCTAAAACAAAGCATTGCCAAGCAAACTGAAACTCCAGAGTCCTGGACTAGCACTGAGCAGTGTAAACCCCACATTTCAACAAGCGGCTACAAGAGCTCTGCAATTAATTAATCCTCTTTCACTACGGACCCAACATGTCTGATTGACTTTGGTGTTGGTGGAACTGAGAGCTTGAAGCTATTGCTGCATGTGGAGTATTCATTGGGGCACCTCTCACCCCAGAGACGTGTGCTCACAGCCTGCACAGTGCTCAGGAATCACTTCTCCTGCCCAGCTATTTTCATTAAGCTTGCAGGGACTTAACTACCTCAGTGAGCTGTGCCCTCTGTCAGGCTCTAGATGGAACTGGTCAAAGAGTTAGAAACTATTAGGGAGAGGCAGGCAGAAAGGGATTGTACAGGCTTTGCTGCTGTGAGAAAACAGGGATGCTTTTAAAAGGTACATTTGGGAAGGGAGAAAGAGATCTGAGCAATTATGGGATTACCGGTTTGTTCTCACATTGTGCAAGGTTTTAGAATAATCTTAAGGGAAAGTGTACTCAAAGGCATGGAGGGAAATGGAATGAAATGGAACAAGGTTTTATAAAAGATGGATTGGGCCTGACTAATGTACTGCATTAGGATGAGATGGGTGATTTCTTAGACAAAGACAATGCAGTGGCCTTGCTGCAGACTCAAACAGAGCTTTTCAGTGGAAGCTGTCATGTAATGTGAAAATAAAAAAGCTGAGAAAAATTAAGTGAACAAGCCTCAGTTAAAGAGAAAACATCAGCTCTTGGGAAGGATAGCATGAAAAGACAAGGCAGCTATGGAAGGTGCTTCTCAAGGCCTGCCCATGAGCCAAACCTGCTTAAAATCACCTGGGTACAAAAGCCTGAAGGCAGTTAGGTAATTAGAAGGTAATTAGAAGGCATAGACTCAAATGCCAGCACCAGGGGCTGGGGTGAAACAGGGCAGTGTGGTGGGATATGGGCTCTGCCTGATGGGGGGTGCTGGAAGTTCCTGCATACCTGTAGCTGTCTTTGTACAAGGTAAGAGATTGAGCATGGGCGCATGCAGAGGAGAGCTACAAGATAATAAAGTGCTTAGTGATAATCTTCTCTTATGAAAGGAGATTGAAAGTGTTTGGCTTATTCAGCCACACAAAGCAGAGGTGACTGGTGGTGTAGGGCTGGAGGTGCTGTGCTGTTGTATAGCACAGCTGCTGCTTTTGCTGAGGGGAGCTGTATTCTTAACTTTATTTGTCTTCATATGAAGGAGTGATGCTTGGGCCCAGTGTAAGCTGTGAGAAGGAGCCCTCGTCCTCACATGCATTGAGTTAGACCACCTCTAGATGTAGATTTGGGGGGAAATCTTCATTTTCTCAGGGTGCCCATCACCACATGGCTTTGCCTTGTTCTCTGTAGGAGCGTGACTGATTTCTGAGGATTATCTGCACATATTTCAGCAATAAGCTCTCTGCTGTTGCAGGCAATTTGCTTGTCTTTGCTCTTTCACTGCCATTTTTAAGCTTTTAGTCTTTTGCTCTGACAGATTTAGACTTCTTAACAAATCACAAGGGGAAAGCTGTGGCTTGCAGGATGGGTTTGTAGTGGTGGTGGGGAATGTTTGAGTGGGCCTTCAAGACCTTTGGTTAGACCTAAGGACTACCAGGAATCTGAGAGCAGGGTTTTGCTAGCCTTATCCTAGTCTGCAAGCCTTCGAAGGGGAAGAAAGCAGCAGTGTCTGAAGAAGGAAACTCCTTTCACATCCCTTCATCACCTTCCACCTCACCACAGGGACTATAGGAAGGCCAGCAGCAGTGAACTCCCATTAGCTTGCTGCTCTTCTCCATTCACTCAATTTTAGTTTAGGATTATTTGTATAACTTTCTTGTTTCCCTGCGCTGTCTGTTCTCCTACAGCATGGTATCCTCTGCCTAAAAATAACCCTGCATCCACTGGGCTTGTGATCTGCACATAGGTTTGACTCAGCACAGCATGCTGCAGGCAAGCAACCAGCAGCCAGGCTTTTGAATGTGCTTCGTTTGTACGTGTAGGCGTGTTCTGCAGGATAAAACCCCTCTCAGCACAGGGGAGAGGCATTCTCCTTCCCTCCCTGGCTTCCATACCACGGGAGTGTTCAGGCTTGCCAAACACTATTAAAGAAAATAAAAAATGAGCATTAATCTAAGACTTTAAGTATAGAGATTGAGGTGGCCAAATGAGATCAGATTAAGAAGCCTGTTAGTCAAGTCTCTTGTCTTTGAAAATGCTCAAGAACAGCTACCTCAGAGCAAGTTTATCTCAAATAAACCCTGCAGCAGATAGTTATTGAATAACTTGATCATTGAGGGAAAATCTTTACTCCATTAATGGGTGGTTTACGCACAGACTTGTGCCTCTCAAGGTATTTTACTCTAAACAAAGCAGTCTCTTACACTGTGTTTCGATTTGCTCTAGCAGGGTCTTTGGATGCTACTGGTTTCCATTAATAACCTAAGGAATGTGAAATCTGGTATGAGATAAAATGCTGTAGGACCTTGGGATAAGTCTGCCCCTCTATGCTGCAGAGGGTTCCCCCAAATCAGCTTGCACTCCCAGCAGCTGAGAACTCCAGTGCAAGCAGTCAAGGGAGGGAGCTACAACCTCCCAGCCCGGGAATATTAAACAGCAACTGCTTCTGATGCCTATCTATCATTTGCAGTTTGTCCTGAGATTGGCACTGACAGCACAGAGGCTTTAAAAAACACTTTGGAGAAGGCTTAGTACATCAAGGGAATAGATAGTGGTATAAAGCTAGTAAGACATGAGACAAGATGGCTGTGGGGCTCAGCAGAGTGTTGTGTTTTCTGCCTGGGCAGTAACTGAGCTGTGTGCCAGTGAGTGAGACATGTTCAGGTCATTGCCAGTCACTGCATGGCTCATTAGCAGCTGCACAGGAAAGGTGTTTCTTTTATCACCTTCAAATCTTGGCTTTTCAATCTATACAGAACTTAGAATCCCAGACTGTTTTGGGCTGAAGGGGCCTTAAACCTCATCCAGCTCCAACCCCTGCCATGGGCAGGGACACCTTCCACCAGAGCAGCTTGCTCCAAGCCCCTGTGTCCAACCTGGCCTTGAACACTGCCAGGGATGGGGCAGCCACAGCTTCTCTGGGAACCCTGTGCCAGTGCCTCAGCACCCTCACAGGGGAGAACTTGCACCTAAGAGCTCATCTCAATCTCCCCTTTGGCAGGTTAAAGCCATTTCTCTTGTCCTGTCCCTACAGGCCCTTGTCCAAAGCCCCTCTCCAGGTTTCTTGTAGCCCCTTTAGGCACTGGAGTTGCTCTGAGGTGAGTGTCTTCAAGCAGGTCATGTTTGAAAACTGCCCACCTGGCTCTGGATTTTGTCAGAGAATTGCATCAGCTTCTACCTCTGTAAGGGGCATATTGCACATTATTGTGTCACCCTCTCTGGTGGGAGCGCTAGAGAATTGCCTGTGGAATGCTGGCTGGGAATATGCTTCTCATTTGCAGTGGAGTCAAGGTGGTGTGGAGGACACAGTTGTTAGGGACTGTCACAGCTGGAACTGCCAGATAGCAGAACAGCAAAGCAATTCCGAGAGAGCTGAGTTGTGAAAACTGGAATTTGTATGGAAACAATATAGAAAGTTTTGATATAAGTGGGGGTATATAAATAAAATGAGAAAAGCATAAAAGTTATGAGTTAGAGGAGCTGAAACCAGAAGGAAGGAGCAAATGATGAACAGGTAACTCAACCAGGTGAAGAACTGAGAGTATGGGGTCTGCTTGCCTCTCCCCATCCCTGTGCACAGCACACTGAGATGTGAGCAAGGAACAGAGCAGCTGTGGGAGCTACTCGGGCAAACACTGCCTCATCTCCAGGGCCAGACACGGCTCCATCCACTGTGTGCAAGCACATATGGACAAACACTCCATGGAGAACAGTTTTTATAGCTCTTCCCGCATGGAGCATGCCAGACCAACAGCATTTGGAAATCTGTGCTGAAAAATATTGTCTGTTTTGTTCTTGCCCACTGGCTCTGGAGGCTGCCAAATGTCTTGCTCCCCACTGCTATAACTGCAGCCTGCCATACTCTATAAGCTTTTAATGAAGACTGGCTTGGTTTCAAGTTCCACCTTTCTTTGTTTTGCAGATGTTTGAATGTCCTGGTGTGCTACTTCTTGCCTTGAAAGGAGCCTCTTAATCCTCTGTATTCCACTCCTACATGTGAAGTCTTCTACTGCCAATAATTTACTGTGTCTCTTCCATGTCACCTGCATCTCAAGGTACTGTATCATCAGCTACTGGCATTTGGTGTTTTATCAGCTCTGAATGTAGCACATTATCACCTGAGTTTAGGAAGGGAATTGCCTCAGTTGGGATCTTTTCAAGGCACTAGGGCAGGTATTTATTTAGTGGGAACTTAATTACCCATTGCTGTGATAGAGTCAAATGGCAGCATTTATCAGCAATTAACCAGTGACAGATGAACCTCCCCTAAATATAAAAAGAACAACACTGTGGAGCATGTGATGATTTTCATTATAGATTCAACATTCTGCAGCAAGATACATTACAGAAAGAGCCAATTTTTCATTTCAATTGCTTTGGAAATCTAGCAGCAGGCACCTCTGGGAGGCTTCTCATTTCATTCAAGGCACATTTATTTAAAATGAGTAAGGAGAAGAAACAGGACAGCTGAGCAAATGGTATGGAATGAAAAGGGGGAATTGTGGACAACACATTTGATTTTCAGTGCCATGACAACAATTTCTGTGTACAAGGTGTATGAAATCAGGCAAAGTCCTGTCATAGAGTGGACGAGTTGAGGTGCTGAAGGAATTAGGGGATGGGAAAATGCATAATGGGGAGCTTGTGCGGGCCAAAGCAGACGGATTCTTGCTTACATTAAGGTCTTGTTGAGAGCACTTGCCAAGTATAGCAAGGGAGTGTTCTCGGTATAACAGGATTGGTATTTCAGGCTATCACAACCTCCAGCAGAATGAGCCAGGCCGCACTCTTTCTGCCTGAGAGGACTGGGCTGACTTAAAGGGTGTCTGTCAAAGCTGTGCTTCATGGAAGCCATGTTTTACGACCCAGTAAATATTATAATGCTTTTGTGAAGGTCTGCTACCTTGATCTCACAAGGTATAGCATGCACTTAAGGCCTCTTGCTCTTGCACAGAGGACAAGCATTGAGCAATGTCCTGACAGGGTGTTGATAAAAAATCACACCAGCATTAAAGATTAATGCCCTCTCAAAGGCTCAGACATAAGCCAAATTGGAAACGATTTCTCTGAAGCACTTTCCCTCAGCAAAGACTGCTGTGACAAGCCTCTTCAAAGACAGAGCTGTTCTAAAGCTACTGGTTTTGTGGGGAGATCACCTTTTTATCATGGCAATAGCATGCTTCACTATCTGCTTCTTACTTAAGAAATGAGCAGTACTAGTTTTGCTCCTATCTAAAATATGACCACTTCAAGCCACAGAGAGGAGCAATGGAAGGCTTCAAACTAACACATGAAAATCTGAGAAATCCTGAAAAACTGAAACTGGATGCTTGGGATATAAATATCTGAGTTATTTTTACTGTGTTTTCCATTAGAGCTCCAGATAGTCTAAAAATGATCATACTCCCGGCAGAACATGAAAACATAGAAGTGCATTTATCTGTGCATGGTGTCTAACCACGCAACACCTAAGTTCTTTGACACAAGAGAGCAGAGAAAAGGAAAATAGAGCAAGAATGGAAAACCAGACAAGTCCATGTGATGGATAAGTCTCATTTGCTCTTCTTCCTTGGGAAGAGCAGCTGTGAGTGGCATGACCTGCCCAGTTCACCCCCTCTTGGAGACAACATGCTGACATTCAGCAGTTTGACTGTGCCCTCTGCTGTTAACAGAAATACAGAAAGGACTTACGTGTCTTGGAGATGGTTTCTAAGTGAGCCAAAATGGATTTGTTTCTTGAATCAAACATTTCTCCAAATTGGTCCAAGCATCCTTGCAGCTGCAAAAACAAAGGTAAAGGAGAAGAAAATTAATACATTGCCCTTTTTTGGTGTCAAAACCACAACCCCAAATGCCTCAGAATAACGACTGCAACTCATGGAATGGAACCCCCTGAACAAGGTGATTTATCTGTTCAGCTTTGATTGCAACCCCAAAGGAGATCTGGAATGGTTTATGAAATGTTGCAGACACCATAAGAGGTTGCAAACTAGAGGTACTGATCTGCAAAACAGCATTAATAATAACATTGATCAATTATAAATATGTTAGGGGGAAGACCTTTACCTTCACACAGTAAGACCATATTGACTTATTCCCAAGAGCAGACTACTTTCTTCAGGCAGAGGGAAACAAGAACTAGTATTCGCAGACAGCCATCACAGCCTGCTCTTGCTCCTGAGACACAGAGAAATCCTACTCCTGACTTTGAGGCAAGGCCCTAAAGACCTTGACCCTATGGACAGGCCACAGAGACAGTGGTCTACACAAAAATCCTGCCAGTCATGGGGCTAAAGTATTTGAGTGCTCGAGACAAACGGTGCAATAATGGAACTAGCACAGTAAATGAGAGAAGGCGAATGTTCTGTAGCATGTCTAGCTCATTATTCTGCAGTCTGAATTTGAATTAACTTACCCCTTGAAGCCTGTCTTTGATATGGGCAATAAAGGTGCTTAAAACCTCACTAAAATGGAAAAAAACAAAACAAATATAAACCAGACATGTATGTTATTGAAGTAGACGGAAATTGAGAAGATCTCAGTAAACATGAGACATGAAACACTGCAAGGCATAGTGTAGTGCATAATGTAAGCACAGAAGCATGCTCACTTTGGGGGAGGGGGGGGAACAGTTTGAAGTCACCTTCTTTGTTTTAGGAAAGCATGAGTTATGCTATGTAGAGTAAGGAAAAATCCCTCTATAAACTATGTGCGTTTATGTCATGTACATGAAGTTGGGTTTTTAACTCTCCCATTTTTGGCCTAGCATTTGTGCCTCTCTCAAAAGTTTTAGTTGGTATTTCCACAACTGTCTCTTAGGTGCTGGGGTGTCACCACAGCTCAGTCTGTTCTGAAAGGTCACAGCCTTGGCGAAGGTGATGTGCCAATTGCTGGGATATGTTGATGTTGGACTAAATATCTGTGGGAACAACATGGGAAAAGCTTCAGTATCAACAAAGCCCAAGCCAGGAAGAACAAATACTACAAATCCTTTTCTCCTGTGGTCTCTGTTATCCATCCTTTTAAATTGAGCAAGCCTATGTTTATGATTAACCCACCAAACCAAAATGTAGCGATGGCTCCTAAGTGGAATGATAACCTATTTCCTCTCTGAAGATCCAGGTGATTTAAAATCAATCCTTTAGTGATCCAAATTGCAACAAGCAAAAAGGTGGAGGCCAGGTAGAGTCTAGTTATGAGAATTAGAAGGGGTTTCTGAAAGCTTCCTAGCCTTATGGAAAGGAAGATATTAATTTAATTAGTCAAGCTTGCAGGTGATACAAATTGATAAATTGGGAGTGAGTCTGGAGTGTAGGAAGGAGCATAATTAATTCAAAGAAGAAATAAAGGATAATAAAGAGTTCTGCCTAAACAGTAAAAACTATTTGTTCATTTCTCCTAATTCACTTACAAAAATCCTCCTCTTCTCCAATAGGCACTACAGAATCAACTCTGATATATCAGAAACAGTGCCCATTGCAAAAGAGAAAAGGATACATAGCCTGACTTGATCACAGGTTTTAATAACAATGCAATTCACTTTGGATATTACATTACAAAATGTACAGTGCTAAGAAATATTTATAGGTGCACTGGGCAGTTTGCCATCATTCGTTCCTAAGTTTCAAACAGTTAGCTTGCTTCTTAAGGTCCTTCTGGACCTACTTGTCCATTTCATTCTTAACATCTGACAAAGAGCAGAGGCAAACCACAGGGAGCACATTCCACTTGCCTGTTACCAAACCCACAGGATATGAAAATCTTGTTTACAAGTGAAATTCTAGAGATATGTGCAGATTTGAAAAGGGGTAATCACTGCATCTTCCACTGCACACAAGTATGCTTGGCTATCTCCACATCTGGCCTAAATGCAAAGGCTGTCCTCAGAGCCCCTCCAATCAGACCCAACACAGAGTATCATTTGAGAAATATCGGTTTTCACAGAGAATCAATAGAGAAAATCCTCTGCTGATGAGATAAAGAAGGACAAAGGTGAAGTCGGGTTAGAGTTGTGTTGTTCCTTGTGGTTTATGGCTGAGTGCATTACATAAATCACATCGCAGATAAACCCTGTTTTCTTATCCTGTGGCTCTTTCCAATCAGAGATTGTTTAAAACCTGAAAAGACACTTTTCTTGGAGAAATATGCAGCTCTGTCATGTATGACTTTGAAGAGGGGAAGAAGGAGCTGCAGGGAATGCTAACCACCAGCACCGAAAGGATTTCCAATGGATGCTTTACATACCGATCATATTTGTCCTTTATTTTGTTCTTATTCACTTCAAAATTTTCCAAGATATTTTTCACTCTTCCCACACCAAAATGAAGTGAAGCTTTTTCTTTTATCTCTTCATCAAATAACTGTGGTTTTGTCTGGTATTTGGTGAAAATACTGGGCTCGCTCTGCTGCACAAAAGAAAGAAAAACTGTTGGAGTATAAAAATAACCAGAACATTCATTAGGGGAAAATAAATCCCACAAACATTTGTTTCCCGAGTACTTTGCAGACAGGTCACAGTGATTGGATGTGACAGATTAGATTGGACAAGATGATTAAGAATTTCATGAGATTATGCCTCACTTAGCGTGCTTGGTTAGATCAACTCCCTGTGGAACTGAGATCCAGCCCAAATGCTTCCAGGCTTAGGCTTTTCTCTCATTTTGGGCATTTTCAGCCGGTTACAATCATGAGGTGTGCAGATTTTCACTTCCTGTATGCTCAATGCAGAGACTGTAACTGAATCCCAGTGTTCCTGGGCAGAAAGAATTCCTTGGTTGCTCCAAGCCCCTGTGTCCATCCTGGCCTTGAACACTGCCAGGGATGGGGCAGCCACAGCTTCTCTGGGTACCCTGTGCCAGCACCTCAGCACCCTCACAGGGAAGAACATCTGCCTAAGATCTAATCTAAACAGATATATAGATAACATAAGTACTAAGTTATCTGATACGACTAGAACTCATTACCACTTGGTTTTAGCATTTTCCATTGACTTCGAATGGAGGCTGTGTGCCTGCATGGGGCTGAAGGAAGGTGAGACTTACATCTTGGGATTTGTGCTGTCCCTGCTGCATGCCCAGCTCCAGCACAGTTGCTGCCGACTGCACATTCTCCGGGCAGAACTGGGAGCCAAAGAGCAGCTGAGAGTCACTCAAACTCGAGTAGTCACTGGGAGCGCTGCTCCGGATGGAAAACTTACTTGACCTGCAATGGGACAGAGCGGGTTGTGAATGAGTATCGAGCAATTCAAAAGCCAAACAGAATTCCCTGCATGACCTGCAGGAACTATTCAAGCATGACCCACCCCAACATGTTCATTTTCATTCATTCTGCATAATGTTTAACAGCACGTGGTTTTGTTACTCAAAGCCAACTGGTTTATCTTAAACTGCATACAAATGCAGTGTGGGAGCTCGGCAGTCACCTTGCAGGGTAAAAGTGTTTCCCCAGCATGTCCTACAGGCAGAAAACCAAACCAAGGACTGACCAGTTCATCCTACCTGCCTTGTTGGTCAATGTTAATTTAAGGTACACTGTGAGGTTTGCCCCCAGCAAGTGCCAGGTTACTCTCTTGTCACCATCTGGATAATAATTCCCGTTGTAGCTCATGCTGCTTGGCAGATTTGAAAGGCAGTTCCAACTGAGTAAACCTTTCTGACTGATAGTTGACATTTCTTGGGCATTTATTCTCTAGATGCCTTAAGTCTGATATGGTGGAACAGCAAATAAATGGGTAGCATATGGCTGGACAAATTGATCTGGGTTGTTAGAAATATTTCAGACATAATTGCACACTACTCAGAAGTTTTTGCTTTCCCCGCGTGTCTCCCAGATCAACCTTTTCCAGCCAGCCTTGACTTTGTGCTTTGTTGCTCTGATTCTACTTCTCTCCAGAGGCACAGCTTCTACTGCTTTATGGACTAGGCTCATGGCTCAGTACCAGCCTCCCTCAGACAAGGGTTTTCCTGTGCAGCTGCACCATTACTTCTCATTGTGTCAGGGGCTGGTTTTGATTTTTTGCTGGCAAAGATGCAGACTCTTTTCATTCTTCACATGATTGCTATTCCATTGCTCCACATCTGCAAGGCCTGATGGGGTGCTAGGTCCGATGGGGTGCTAGGTCCAAGCTTAGGAAAAGCTGGGTCAGGTTTTGCTGGTTTTTAAGCTATCAAAATGGAGAGATCTGTTGCTGCCTTTGGAATTACAGGCCAGTATCAATGAAAAGACTCTTACGCAGGGTTTTCTTTCCATATCACATCATAGAAGTAAAGAAGGAACAGGAGACTAATTCAGGCATCTAACAAAAGATGATCACCCCAACATTTATTAGCAGTGACATGTCCTGTTAATCCCCAGTTTTGGAAGGAACCCAAACATCATACACACAACAGGGCAGGGATTTAGTAGCAGTACTTGAACTGCTCAGTCTCCCTCTTCATTATTTAGTGGTGTCAGTGACAATATCGTATTAAAACTTTTGGCTTTAAGCTCAGTGAGTACACTGAGCCACAGGCAAAACTAGATGAGGTATGTATGGGCCTCTGTAGCCTTAAAAAGCCTGAGAAATCTGTCTGAATTCAAAGCTTCTCCCTTGATCTCTCTCTGGACATGAATCTACTAAGAAAAGAATCTGAATACAGCTTTCACCAGCACAGCTTCTTGTTTCTATCTCAGATCAGCTTTGTGAAAAACCCCAAAACTTCTTAATCCTCAGGCAGTACGAGGATTAAGAGCACATGGGCTGCTGTGACCCCACATAGGCAGAGCCTCTGCTTGCATTGTATCAGATCTCCTGCACCAGTTTTCCAAATCCTCCTGTCTTCTCACTGAAAAAAGCTTCCTCTTAGTTTGAGGAAGGGTTTTATAATCCTTAAGTGCTTTACTGTCTTGTCAAACTGCCTTTGCAAGTGTTTGGCACGACTGGGGACTGTCACATCCTGCAACCTGCTCGTTTTCTCGGTCCCTTCACATTACTTAATGCCTCAAGTACAGGATTCCTGTAACAAAGAGTTTTGTGATGCGTATTTTGAGGAGAATTGAGCTGAGAGGACTTTAGGAGCCAAGCGACTGCCCAGGCTCACTCTGCGCTGACACTAGGACCAAAGGTGGCTATTGGCTGCTCTACAGCTTCTGTTTTCTGTCTTAAGTCCAACTATTTTGGTGGTCAATTTAGAGACTAAATTTCCACTTCTGGAATTTAGGAGGCAAGATGAAAGAGATGTCTCTTTTGAATATACTTATTCCCCTGAGCAATGGATTTCTTTCTCCCTTGCTTCATTAACAATTCATTTACTAGCAAGACCATCTAAGCCTGGTCAAGGTGTGGCCCTGGTGCCCCTTATCCCTGATGGTGAGATCAGACAAGCGTGATCAGATCTGTGACCATGATCCACATCTCTTCTCACCACCTGACCAGTCCCTTCAGGATGCCTGAGCTGCAGGGATGCACGCACCATCCTAAATATAAACCAGGAGGAAACATCCTAGATATATAATCCCAGTTAGAAGTCCCTCCTAGATAATGCAATAGTTTACTTCAGGAGAACTTTTAGCTTTCTGCTAGCACAAGCCATTCCCCAAGTCCTTCATGCATTTTGTGCCCATAATGTTTCTGTATATGTATCTCCAAAGCAAAATCAGCTTTAGATATGTAAGGCCAGTTCTTGTCAGCCCCAAGAAATGCTAAATCATCCTCTGCTGACTGGTGGAATGGTTTCTTTTTCCCACCTAACTTCATGCAAGGTACTGGAGTATTGGCAACCTCAACCCTTTCTGTAACATGAGTGTGATCTAAAAGCTGTGCAGCCCCCTGCGTATGTGGGGAGTCAGCTGGTTCTGTGCAGTCTCATTTTCCCTATTGCCAGGAGGAATTCCCCCTCCACAGGAGAAGTTTGATCTTTTGGGAGCTTCTTTCATTCCTGCTAAGTTCTGATTTTCACTTCCACATGTTTTAGCACAACCATAACCAAATATTCACCTTTCATTCAAGGCTCTGCTTTGTCCCCAGCCAGCTGTCAGATACAACCCAAGAGAAACACAGGATGAAATAAACACCTTCTTCTCGTGTTTCCTGCATGTTTCTAGGGGCATCAACAAGCTAAAAATGCATGAGGCCTTATCAGTCTTCTCTGTTCTTTGCATCCATCCTCATGTTCCAACACCAAGGGTGAAGAGTCATTTAGAAAGGCAAAGTGAGCCTTCTCCAGTTTGCAAAATAACATCTATTGGCAGTGCTGCCATGAGGGATTTTGTTTGGTTCTGTCATTCCCACTGAACCTGTGCCAGCATCCCTCTCCTTCCCCAGCACTGTGGGTGAAGCTCACTTACACCTTCCTAACACATTTCTTCACAGTGCAGTAAAACCTCTCTCCCAAAGAAGAGATCTTTTTCTTCTCATAGTAATCTTCAGCTACTCAAGATTCTAAATCAGTGTCACAAAGTTCCTCTTCTGATTCCCCTCCAGGAAACCTCCAGCTCTTTCTGCTCTCCTCATGGGGTGACCAGGGCTGCAGTCCAACAAATCCAATTGAAATTCTGGGAGCTGCTGTTCACCTGCATTTCCTCCTGGATTTAATCTGTATCTGTAGGAACTGTCTCTGGCTCTGCTACGCTGCTCTTGTCATCACTACTTGCTGCCTGCCAATGTGTTCAGCAAATGAAGCTTTAGGTACAGAGGAGCTTCAGCATCATGGGGCCTGGGGCACTTTAAATCAAGGAGGTTTAGCTTCCAGCCATTTGCCATCCCTTCACTGGGAACAGCCACAGCATAAAATTGTTATTCTGCTTCCTGCCCTCTGCAACTGCATGACCTGCTTGCTGCAGATCATGTGCACCATATCCTAAAAGGAATGTCTACATACAGATCATGTGCGCTGTATCCTAAAAGGAATGTCTACATACAGATCTCAGCACTGGCTCTAATGCATGAACCACAAGGAAATCCCTCTTGGTTACTCAACTGCCTCCAGTTTCCAGACTTCAGGCTTAAAGCTCTTCTGGTCTTGTTTTAATTCCTTAAGGTCATTTTTTATGTTCTGTCAGCCACTCCGTTATTCATTTGGCTGTGATTCAACACTGCCCAGACATTCCTCACCTTGGAAACTGTGTTAGCCTTACCTCCAGAGCTGGTTGCCTGTTGCAATGACTTACAGGGACTTTTCCCTAGGAGGAGATTGGGGTTTCCATGGAGCAGCCCTGTTTACTTACGCATAATGTATTCCTGACCATATTAAGAGTTAGGCATCTGGAGAAAGAGAGGTTCTTTGCCTTCCCCCAGTCTCAAGCTGTCTTCCACAGCCCTGGTTTCTCATTCTTCCAGGGCTCAGGATTTTTACAGCTGCTCTCCTGGTCTTTGTGCTGGCTGTCTCCATTTTCTGCTTATTCTGGGGCTGTAAGGCAACTTCAGAACACATGGCCCTGCTATGTGGGGTGGAATTTCATAGGATAATGGATTGAATGAGGTTGTTATACTTGGAAGTTTTTTCTCAGCAGCAGAAATAAGCCATAGGTAGTAGCAGCCCAAGTAGGCCTTAACTTACAGCACCCCTTTTGAATGCCTCTTTAATATTTTCATCATATATTGGCCTTACACACTCTCTGGCAAGCTTCCTTTGGAAGTTGATGTATTGGTAGCTTTTATGCCTTTAGCAAATTGCTGTATCTCTCATGGGACAAGAAAATTATCGTAACTCCCATTCCAAACAATAATATATGAGTTTCTATTTTCCTATTTTTCATTGTCTTTCATTGCCTGGAGGATGCCTTCTCATTTCCAGTAGTCTCCTTTACCATGCCTGTCTGCTACTGGTCCTTCTCATGTCTGATCTGATAGCTGGTACATTCTGACCTTCAACATGAAGTCTAAATAATCTCTAGGTCTCAGGCAAGTATTTAACCCTTTTGGCTCTTCAGTTCAATTTCTTTCTACTGAGCTTCCTTATCACTACATCAGTGGGTTTTTAAACTAAACAGCAGTGGATTGTGTGGCTTCTGTTACTCCTGCAGAAATGTTGACTCCAGTTCTCTACTGTCACTCATGGTAGCACTACAAGAGCAATACCCTGAAGGCAGGTCTTGTGCTCAGCTCAGGGTCAAGGCAAGAAGTGTCCCTTCCCCTGGGAGTGCCCGGCAGGTATTTATGGAGTCTGAAAATGTTCTTTCATCATCACACCCTGGTGGTGCTTATCCAGTTGGTAAAAGGCTGATTGAAGCATCTCTGCTGTTGCAGTTGCTGTTCTCACATGCTCTTTATTTCCTGCCTTCCTGGCTGGGCAGGCAGCAGTGCTGCTCCAATGCCACACATTCCCTGATATAATCTGGCATTTCAGAGCACAAAAACTATGCCTTTTGTTGAGACGCTCAAATTAAGCCTAAGCTTTCTCCACTGTACAGTTGTCATTCTATCTGCATGCTCCTCTCCCACCTTCTTAAATGGCTGGCACTCTGATATTATAGTGTCCAGCTAGATAACCTTCCCTCTGCTGCATCTGTAGGATCTCTGTTAGATCAATATTTATACCTAAAGCCTGGTAAAACAGAGACTTTTTTTCCCCCACCCTATTTCTCAGGCTGCTAGTGGTTACAGAGCAGCACGTGTGTGTCTGACAGATAACAAATAAAACCCAGAGCAATCTGTGGCTTGTGCAGAACCACTGCATGAGGGTGCAGCATCACTGGAGCTCTGCATTTCCTGGAGACCAGGGAGCAGCTGCTCTCATATGTAACACCCTGACTCAGGCTTGCACAGAGCTCGCAGCGTGATTCATACCCTACCTGGATTATATACTGATTTTATGTTCCATGTTTAAAGCTCCCTCAAAGACAGTATTCTGGGGATTATACAGCATACCCTGCTGTGATGGGAAAGGGTTTCACCAACAGAAACAGAGCCAGGGAAACATAATCAGCACCTTTTCCCTCCATTTCAAACACACACACGTGCTCCTATGAGTAATGTTTTTCTCCTTTATAACAAGTCAATTCTCCTCCAGAGAACTTTTCCCCTTTTTTAGCTCTCCTAAAACCCCAGCTGCATTTTCAAGGCCATTTTCTGCCCTACTTGAGCCTTTTGAACTCACTTGCAAAAAAGGATCTCTGTCCAAACAGGCACCTGTATGTCTTAGATTCATTGCTTTTCCTATTGCATGACTTCATAGAATGATTTATATAGTTAATAGAAACATATAAATAGATAAGTATGTAGTTCTATATGTAATATAAATATGTAATATTCTATGTTATTCTATATAATAGTATGTATTTTTATCTATTCTCTGAATCCCCCTGCTCACTCTCTGACCAGAAAGAAAGCCACAAGTTCTCAAACTTACTGAAGACACAATTAAAAGAGAAAAGAAATCTGCAGGTAGCAAGAGGACAATAGAATTGCTCAATGCATATTTATAAAGGCAAACCCACGACAGATATAAACATGTTTTTCCCTACATTGCCTCCCCTTTGGCCCCCACAGCTGTGCAAATTCAATTAATTCATATATATATATATTTACAATGGGCCAGGAAACCACAATTATGTTTTCATTATCATCCATCATTGCAGTAACGCCGGCCCAAAGAGATGGTGTGACTGAAACTGTGAATTTGAGCAGCATTTAGTTACGTCAGTGAGTTATTTAACTAACAGAGGGCTCGGAGGAGCAAATCCATCAGTGAGCTCCAAACGAGGGATGGATCTCACTGTCTATTTAGCCGTGTGATGCAAAGGGTGACGCTGTGCTGTAGAACACAGCCTGCCTTACGCACTTGCTCCCCAGATGTTTGCATCCACATAATACTCATTGTTTCACTCTGTCTTGTATTTGCAGCGGGGGCAAAACCACCCCTTAAGCCATGTGTGTGAATGCAGGATGTGGAATAATGTGGGAGTTACGTAATGTGGAGCAATACTGCAGATCACTGTTTGCTTTATCTGCACAGGCGAGACGGAGCATTTCAGTTGTCTCATTCGAGGTAGGACCAACGGGCCTCCCCTATATAACCCAGGGAGCAGCTTTCGTAGGTCCAGCAATGGTGGATCTGAGGCAGGCACACACAGGGTCATGGATCACACTAATCAACCACCATTAACTGGTAATTCACCATAGATCAACACATGGAGTGTTTAGATGCATTATATATATACATCTCTCCCTCCCCAGAGTGCAGCTTACAGCCATGCTGGGGTTTAAATTCACAGTGGTGGTGGACCTATGGCAGGCTGGGAGCAAGGTGTGACACACACAGGGCCATGGAGTAGGCTGATTAACCACCATTAACCAATAGATCAATTCTCATGCACTTCACCCCACTGCCAGCAAGCACACCGGGTGTTTAAATACATTATATATACATCTCTCCCTGCTGCATGGCTCACCCCGTGGCTGGTGGTGTGCTCAGCATCTCCTTGATGTTCCAGACGTTTGGATTCATGTTCTCCTCACAGCCGACACCCTCACTGCAGGCTCCCGGCCCTCACCTCTGCTCCCACCTCTCCTACCTCAAGGTGGGCAAGCAGCCACGCTGCCCTGCAGCAAGGAGCAGGAAAGGGATGGATAAAGATGGATAAAGCTCTGTTTAGGGGGAGCATCCCCTTGTGCCCCCTCACTGTGGGGAGAGCCGGGAGGGCCCGGCCCTGCAGCCCCGGCCAATATGGCCGCCCCAGTGCCTCTGCATGGGCCCAGGGTGCAGACCCTGGGCTGGGGTCCATGGATCAAACCCCGGGGCTGTGGATCCAGTGTTATTCCCAGATCTGCTCTCTCCACAGGTTATCCATGGCGGGCACACAGCCAGGCTCTTCCCTACGCTTGGGAGCAGAGCTCCGGGCTCATGGGGACATAACTGGGCAAGGGCAGGAAGAGGAGGCGCGGAGCCTGGCACACTGATGGATGCTCCCATGGGAGCATGGAATGGTTTGTGATGGAAGGGACCTCAAAGCTCCTCCAGCTCCAACCCCTGCCATGGGCAGGGACACCTTCCACTAGAGCAGCTTGCTCC